>JAJJMC010007665.1:1128154-1143213 GCA_023531435.1 Papaver californicum
ATCTTTCCGGGTTTGATTTAATTTATTTCTTAATTGTTTTCCATGGGATTTGAGAAACCCATGATGAGCTAAACCCTCTATATTGGTTAGGGATGTAATCTGAAGTTTAAAGACATGTTTATCAATTGAATGGCGCATATCTCATGATTTCATGTTATTTTTAATATCGTTCATGTTCTACTGATTATAACGCCATGTATGATTGATTGTGTGTTTGTTTAAGTTACAAATTGAATGAGCATGCATTGATATCTACAACTAAACTAGAGTTTTTGATCCGGAATTGTCGAAGGATTCTAGTTACAAGTAGTATAGCATATTTGTTAACAATACTTAAAATTGCCATGCAAGTATGTGTAGAAGCTTGACCTAGATTAAATCCGAGTTGCGTGATGCATCGGATTATTTAGAATAACCTCAACTCACAAAGACCATTGCTTTCATTGGGTTAAACTTGGTGTTTACATCGAGTTATCTGGTGTTAAGAATTCAGAGAGCGGCGCGATACCCTCTCTGATGATATTAGGAGTTTTGCCGGAGTAGCCCTGCGATAGGATGCTTTAGGGTTATTGGTATTACTAATGCATGAATGTTGAGTATGCTTTGATTGATAACATGTTGGAAAACGGTCGATGAATTCTCTAACCAATGCTTTCTTTCCCTGATACACGTTTTTATTATTTTGCTTTAGTTTGCTTTAGTTTAATTTAGTTTAAATCACAACACAACCCCCCCTGTTTACTCACGTAACTGAAAATAAATCACAATCACTGCCTCTCTGTGGGAACGAACTTGTTCTTATTTGCTATACTTAAATCTATTTTGGAAGAGTAAGAACTCGATTATTTTGGTTGATTACGACACGACCAAGGAGCAAGGTGTTTCAGTTGCTTAAAGTGTCACAATGAGGGGTTTTGTTTTGGGTTTTTAGCAATGTAAATAAGAAGGTAATTATAAGTAAAGTTGTAAGCAATAGACAGCGATATGATCGAGGAATCCTTCTTCGTTACTACACATTCATCAAAGTAGTATACTCATCTTTTCACAGTTAATCACCAATTTTCACCAACCGTAGAATAACAATAAGCTTTGTTATTCCCCAAATTCCTTGTATCACTGGATACGAAAGCGCTCGACTACCATATTCTATTCGTCTGATCCACCTAGAATAAGCTCTCAAGATGTAACTCAATCGAATGCTTTAGGTCTTGTGAATTTAGGTTGATCCTAGCATCAAACACATAGGCTCGGTCTGCTTACTAGTGTTGTTCTTACACGCAATTGCTCTACAGAATCCCTTTATAAGGTCTCGCGTTCTCTACTTGTATAAGAGGTATTCTTCTATTACACGTATCTCACAAATCTCTACTTATCTTTAGATTAATTAACAAACTGAATTAGTTGACTACTTAAACAATCTATCAATCAAGCATAAATATTCATATTAGTAAAAACAAATGATAATCATGTGATAATTAGACAAATAGATTTATATGCTAAATCGAATCATGTATTAGAACTTAGAATTCATCCTCAATCAATTAAGTGTTTAGATACTCATGGATGTAGAAGCATCTAAATTATACATATAAGAAAATAGTTAAGAAATCGTTACGATAATGTAACTGCTCCGAAACCCTAGCTTTCTTCTCTTTTGGTGTTGTTGATCTTCTCCAAAGCTTTCAAAGTTGTGTAAAAGGTTGTAAAAGGTGATTTCTTAATACCTTGGGAGTCTTTTTATATAGTTTCCACGAAATCTAGGTTTAGAATTCTTCCGGGACCGCATTTTTCATGTTTTAGAAGCCTACACACGCGCCAAACTACCCTAGTTACGGTTGGTTTCAACCCAAGAAAGCGAACCGAAATTCTGACACAAAAATTCTCTCCAAAACTCCCAGAGTTACGGTTGGATACGAGTCCAATATTTCCAATCGTAATTATTCCTGGACACTTTTTTGTATTTCACCGTTTTGATCATAACTCCCTCATATAATGTCCGATTGACCTAATTCTTTTTGGGTTGGTTTCATTTTTAAATTCTCTACAATATGGAAATGATAAAATATTCATACCTAGTTTACGTTTGGCTTTGATAATCTAAAGCCAAATGTAACTTTTCATAGGACTTGTTATCCAAAATCGACTTTGTTTACGGTTGGCTTTTGGGATACTTTTCCAACCGTAAATCTTCCTGGAACTCTTGTTTCAAAGTTGTGTTTCCATCCTTTGGCCTCTCCTTTTCATGTCGGAATGAACTCCTTTCCTCTTCTTAGCTTTCTTTAACACCATTTCCATTGATTTCGGATGATTCTCCTAAAGAAACAAATAAAATAGAAAACAAAGTAATGACAAGATAAAATACAAAAATTATAGCTAAAAAAATATAATATTGACATTGTAAATATGTAAATTATACATTTATCAGTGAGCACACGGTTATTCAGTTATTCTACATAAATGAAATTAACACCTATATTTTCAGTGTAAATATAATATTTCAATATATTTTGAAAATCACCCGGTTCTATTTTGTAGGACAACTGTAAATTAATTTGTGATCATACTTTAATGCCACTTATCCCGCTTCGGCTTAAAAATTTTGTTTATGGATTTGTTAGTGTTGATCACATTAGATTTCTAAATAGATATACAATTTAGGCATCTGGGAGACAAAATAACTTTAGAAGCTTTAGAGAGAGCAGGTCACCTGGTTTACCTTGAACAATCTTGTGTCTTCAACAATGATTTAAAAAAATTCTTGTATCTTTGCACGTACAAGAATGAAAGCAATAATTAGTTACAAACTTCATCCCATCCTGCTTCCTTAGCGTTCTCTTTTTACCTTATCAACTATATTCTATTTTCTGAAACAATTACAACGACATGTTAGTTGATGGAAATTTTATATTTTGTATTAATTGCCAGTTACCTTTTTGCAAATTGATTAAATATTTTTCCGACAAAGAATAACTAAATCCTTCAGGAAGTTTACTATTCTAAGAAATAAAAGTCTTAGAAAACCATCTAAAATTTGATAACAACTATATACCTCATACTTTTTAGGGTTAATTTTTACATTAAGGGAAGATATCCGACTGTAATTTCTGAAAAAGTAAAACAATTCCCAAAAGTTTCAAATGCAAATAAAAAATATGAAAAAACTATAATACTATCTTCGTTTCAGGAAAAGAGTTATTATCATTTTTTTGTTTTAACCTATTTTACTAACTAAGTCTTAATATTTCTTCTGCTGTAAGTTCACCATTATTCTCTTTAGGATTTGGATCAATCAATTTATACCTTCAACAGAGAGGAAAGCAAAAACATCTTAATTTCTATAACGTGGAAATCTGTTTTTCTTTTTGTATAAAATCAGAGAAACATCTAATCTCGATTATAAAACCCAAATGAAAAGAATTGATTGCGTCATTAGGTAAACATCAAATAGATCCATTAAATCTTCTTTCGGTATATCACTAGATAAATTTCCAACCCATAAATTATGAAATTCATGTGATTCTGTTGCTTTTTCTTATTTAAATTATTTTTTCAAATTTATCTGTCGGTGCCATTATAAATAAACAAATTAAAAAAAAAACTTAGAATTTTTCCTTTTGATAGAGTTGAACGAGGGGAATTGAATTTGAAAATAAAAGATGAATTTATGGGATTGCAATGGGAAATTCCAAATTGATGTGATGGTTAGGGATGCAATGGAAGAAATTGATATTTGGGGGATTTTTTAGCAGGAAAACCCTACGGAGATAGAAAGAGGAGATAAAAAAAACTAGATGAGAGAAAAGAAACTTCTGGTTAGCTTTGTTTGTATATTGTGTAATTTAGGTCCTTAAAAAAAAAACCATCATAGTTTAGCTCATTACTCCGAACTCCTCATCACATCAACGACGTTTATCATATAAAGACGTTGAAAGTCAGACGATTCAATTGGTGAGATCAATAGTTCACACGCGGAAAAAAACTCGACGATCCGACGGATGATTTTAAAATAATTATATCTAATGGTTCAATTTAATTTCAGTTTCAAAATTCTTAAAGAGTTTCAATTTGGACTTGCTCCACTTAAAAGGGGGAGTTGTTGCGTCACCGCCGCCTGCTACAACTTCTGAGTCTGCCACAACTTCTATTGCTCGGGTCTTTCCCTTGAAAATGGCGAATCATGATCTAACATCTCGACTAGCACCAAATGTGACATGTCAATACGAAGATAAATGTAGAAAAGTGCAAGAGGAATTTCAACTTCAGAGTTCAAAGGTAGGTTGATCTAATATGTCTTCTTGAATATTATACGGCGTTATTAGGATTTACAGTATGTAAAATAATACTCCCTCCGTTTCAGAAAAAGAGTTACTTTCTCTTTAAATTTTTGTTCCAACAAAAGAGTTGCTTTTATTTTCAACATAACAAACTTTTAAAACTACCCTTGTTATTTTAAGAAATGTTATTATTCTCATTATAAAGATATAAGTAGTATTAAAGTTTTTGTTAGGGTAAATCTGAAAATAAATTATAAAAATTATTCTCTTTTATCTTGCCTTAACAATTATGCAAATAAGAAAAGTAACTTTTTTTCTAAAACGGAGGGAGTATCTAGTATCTAGTTGTTGCAGAGTCATGCATCTCTGGCTGTTGTAGAAAGTGCTCTTGCAGAAACCGAAAAAAAACAGGTCTGACGTTGAAAGCAAACAGTTAAGTAAACATTTAAAGGAAATTTGTCGGAGGAATGACAAGTAATCCCCACTTTGTTCATATTATAGTACCTCGTTGCCTTATTATGCCAATTACGTAAGTGAAACTGAAAGGATTTTATAGGCTATTGATGACATTCGAAAGAAGGTTGAGATAGAGAAGTTGTTGGTTATTAATCAGGAGAAACAAAAGGTATGGAATACAATTGGTTATTTTCTTCAAGAAGCGTGAAGGATGCCTCTTATTTTATTTCTTGTTTTCTGAACCTTCAGGCTGACAAACTTGTTGAGGAAATGGAAAAACTTCTGAAACGAAAGAGGAATCACGACAACTTTTTATGCGACCACAAGAGATACATGCTTTATTGGTGCGTATAAAACTCAGCAGATGGGGGAAATACATCTTTGACCACCCTTCATTTCTATCTGACTAAACAAATGTTAGCCATTATCTCGAGCAAATTTAGTCCCTGTCGATTGGATAAACTGTCATCTCAGATTATACGGTGGTATTTATTTCCCTATCTATCTTATGTAGTTCCTCAAAGTTTGTTCTTTGTTCATGTCTAAGAGGGTTGGGTGTTATGCTTTGCTTATCTAACCTATGACCGTCTTGAGGATGCTGGACCTTTTTTTAAGGAGATGCCTATTATTTTGGTTTCCATTTATTAATCAGGATTGTGTAGTGTAATGCGTTATTTTTCTGTGCAGGTGTACAAGGGAGGTAGAGACCCAACAAACAGGTGATCCGCCTTTTCAAAGGTATATTCGACACCCTAGGGCAAATCTTATGGATTGAGCCTACTGACTAATTTGTCAATTTTCTCTCACGATGGGATGATAATAATCTGAATTGAGAATTTATCCCTCGTGGCAATGATTTTATCGTGCAACGGAGCCTTCGCCACACGATGACGCACGGTTACCATGTTGTCATTGGGCATCAGTAGCTTAACCGCTCAACAATATCTTCATCGCTCAACATCTATATCATATTTATAAAAAGTATGCATTATGACTGTTGATGATGGATTTTTGATAAGGGAGGAAATCGTAATATCGTCTTTGCTCAGCTGCAGAGACATAAAAATGTATAAACGTTCTGATCCGAAATCAGAATTATGGATACGTACTTCCGTCTTATATTCGACAATAGAATTGAGAATGCGTATTCAGCTCATGGCTACATTAATCTTGTGGCTCTTTTATATATGTATGCACACGTAAAATTTCAGGACTTTACCCGGATAAACCCTCGTTATTTCATGTGCGTCCATACAAACCATCTGCATTAATCAGGATACTCTGATTATACAAAATTATTAACAACCGGAATGAACGCTATGTCATCTCTGAATGAAGACGCTAATTAGATGCATACCATATAAATGCAGAGTTGCATCGAACATCATCTCAAGTCGCAAACTTCCACGGCTGAATTCCTTGAATATGTCCTATATGCACTACATAAAAGCCAAGTATAATGCCAACACTAGATCTCATGTGATTGAGAATCATAAGTAGGCCATGACCATGACACTGGAAAGTGCTAGCGTTAGCAGACCATGGTCGCGTCGTAGCGCCACTGTCATCACTTTGCTAGCTCTAGCAAGGCCATGAACACGCTGCCAGCGCTAGCACTTTCCAGAGCCAGCACCATTTCCTCGTTAACGTGCATGAGCACCAATGCTAGCATCATTCAAGACATTAGCATAGCACCAATGTGCGCTAACACCAGTACTATCTATATTATGGCCATGACACCAAATGTGCTAGCGTTAATGTTGGCCAGGCCATGACTATGAAACTAACATGATCTAGCAACATCTCGGCCATGCCAATGGCACCTATGTGCTCTATTGTTGCTAGCACAACTTGCATGTTGCAAACATGCCACAAATATGCCACGGCCATGCTGTGTTGGCATAAACTTATTGGTATTATTATCTTTCGACAAACTCCTAATTACTCACGTGCTTTGGGTATGATAGTCCATGACTCCACTAATTCATATGAGAAATTAAAACATGTTACATGGGGGGATTCTTCATGGGGTAGTGGTCTGGTGGTTTATAGAAACATGCGGCGTGGCAACACCCTATGATGAGAGTGGTGACGGTTATAACGGTTGAAGAGATGATGGAGTAATGGTCTATAAGTTTCTAAAAACTTCCCAAGCATAACAGGCGTGGCTATACCATTACCTCCACAATCTCCATCCATCCAATACCTCCACTACTTACGAGGAAAGAAGTGTGTATATCCAACTACTATAAATAGACTACTTAGTCTATTCAGAAGGACAGAACAAGCTGATCATTCTCACAAGCTCTGCTATTCTCCATAGTTCAACACCTTTACACACAATTCATCACCACTAATTTCCTCAACTTTCTCTGTTTCCCTCTCCTAAGATAAACCCATCTTATCTCTTTGTAACCAAAGCAAAACATGTACATCCATCCTCTTGGTTTGGACTCGTTTGTACGATTTTGATCCTCGAACCTAAAAAAAGTTTTTCTACAATACATTGTTTACCCTAGAACCAAGTTTTAGGTACAAACAATTGGCGACCACAGTGGGAGATCAATCTCTCGGTAACAAATTCAATTCTTCAATCATCTAAAAAAATGGTGGATCTTAGGTCAGGTTCGGTAACCAATCCCAGTTCAGGTTCAACAACCACTCCTAACCCCGGCAATACCAGTGGTGGAACTCCAGAGAACATTCCTCAAAACACCTCCACTAAAAATACCAACACTCCTCTCCATACCACCAAGGATGTCAGAAAGGAGAAGCAAGCAACACCAACCGTAGTTGATTTGGTGAAGAGGCAAAAAGCGTTGGTTGAAACTCAAATAGCCATGGCCACTACCCACAAGGAGGTTCTCTCCTACCTTAAGACCCTAACAGAGCAGTTATCGCTGGAGCAACGTCATCGTCAAATGGAGCAAGTTAGAAACACAATTGTCGGTGACGCCATCATATCAAGAGCTAACGCCCAAGAAAATGATGAAGTACGTGTTTTAACAGAGCGCACACCAGAAAAACCAGCATCAACAAAGCTTTGTCACTCGTAAAAACCTGGAAAGGCTCCTGCGAAACCGAAAAGGAAGACTCATCTTCATTCCATCATCACCAACCCCCTTATCCAGCAGAGATCCAGAGGATCCCACCGCCAAAGGGATATTCATCTCCTCTTTTCTCACTGTACAATGACACCGGGAACGCTCGAGAACATGTTTCTCGATTCTTGGAAACCTAAGGAGAGCATGAATATAATCAAGTGGTGCGGCTCAAATAATTCTCCAAATGTCTTACGGGGAGAGCTTACACCTGGTACAATAACATCGCTCCCAACAACATCCCTAGCTGGTCTCAGATGGTCAATGCTTTTTATAAGAAGTATTTATTTGTCTTTGAGGAAGCCACTCTCTCTCTCTCTCGGACTTTGGAAGGATATTCAAGAGGAATGACCACCCCAACGACTATGTAAAGAGGTTCAGGACACAAGCTTTCGACTGCCACGACCAGAACGTAACTGAAAAACTATTGGTGGAGCTTTGCATTAATGGTATGATTCCAGTTTATCGTTCCTTATCAGAAAACTTACAGTTTCAAACCTTCTCCGAGCTACACGAGGCCGCCAAAAGATCAACAACAACTGCTTTATCCTTGTTGGAAAGAACGAGGCCTGACAGAGGAAAAAAGCCATGTAGACACCCGTAGACGTTTGGTAAATAAGAAATACTCTACCCAATACTCTATAGGTATCGTCACTGAGGAAGGGGCCAAGAGAAAAGAACCACCTCAATCAACGTCACAGACTAAGCATCATGCATCGACCCCGGCAACGACGCCAACACCAATTCAAGGAAAAGGCTCAGCCAAGGCTCCGCGTCAACCGCAACAGCCTAACACAGATTCAGCAATCCCAGACTTTCTCTCCCCAGGGAGGAGGTCCTCGAAATGTTGGAAGTATGGATACAAGATGGACTTATCAAGTTACCGCTTGTGCGACACCCACCAACCGTTGAGGATATATCAAATCCAAAATATTGTCGCTTCCACAGACTCGTCAACTATCCCACCAGTGAATGCAATGGCTTAAAGCGTATCTTCAGAGAAAAGATTGAATCAGGAGAACTACGCCTGGGGACTAAAGGTGTTCACAAAAATTATTTCCTTGTCAGGAGATTCACTATCTCTGGAGACTTTGTCAACAGAACTTTTCAACCCATGATGGATCCCATGTGTGAACTTCTTTATCTGTCAAAAACGCAACACAAGGATATTTTCACCACCCTTAATCGTGTCGTGTCGGGTGAGCGCTTACTCTTCGCCGAGAAAGCTAGTGTGTATCTTGAGCCCGCTTTAGAATACATAGCCATCAAGCATCACGAGAAGCCTGGTTGGGGACTTCTCACTACTGCCTGCCTTAAGGATACTGAGTTTCAGCAAACGCTAATCAACGTGAGGACCGATGTCAACATTATCGAATCAAGACTCTGAATGCTGCAAGAATTTCTAGGCACGAAGATACGTACTCACTGACCATAATTAAGGGTTCTGAAAGGAAGTCTATGAGCGCTTACGATTACATTATTCTTGAGGTAAAAATGGATGATGCCCAGACACACGCCAAGTTTCATATTGTCGAAGAAGATCCGAGTTACGACATGGTTCTGGGACGCCCATGGGTCCGTAGAAACAAGATGGAATCAAGTGTATCTCCTTTACTGGCGCCAACACCTCCAAGGCTATCAAACAAGCTAGCAAATCCCGAGGCCTACCTACCAGCCAAGTTCCGTCACACAATAGATCTGGATGTGAAGAAATTGCTGATAAGTGCATAATTTACATGTTTATAGTGTCAATTACATATTGTTTTAGCTATAATTCTTGCATTTTATCTTGTTATTACTTTGTTTTCTATTTTATTTGTTTCTTTACGAGAATTATTCAAAATCAATGGAAATGGTGTTAGAGAGAGCTAAGAAGAGGAAAGGAGTTCATTCCGGCATGAAAAAGAGAGGACAAATGATGGAAACACAACTTTGAAACAAGAGTTCCAGGAAGATTTACGGTTGGAAAAGTATCCCAAAAGACAACCGTAAACAAAGTCAATTTTTGCCAACAAATTCCAGGAAAAGTTACAGTTGGCTTTAGACTATCAAAGTCAACCGTAAAATAATTTGAATATATATAAAGATTTTTTCATTTACATGTTATATAGAATTGAAACACGAAGCCAATCCAAAAAGAATGAGGTCAATCGGACATCGTATGAGGGAGTTATGATCAAAACGGTGAAATATAAAAAAGTGTCCAGGAATAATTACGGTTGGAAATATTGGACTCGAATCCAACCGTAACTCTGGGAGTTTTGAAGAGGATTTATGTGTCAGAATTTCGGGTGGCTTTCTTGGGTTGAAACCAACCGTAACTGGGGTAGTTTGGCACGTGTGTAGGCTTCTAAAACATGGAAAACACGATCCCGGAAGAATTCTAAACCTAGATTTCGTGGAACTATATAAAGAGACTCCCAAGGCATTAAGAAAACACGTTCTAACGACTTTTACACAACTTTGCAAGCTTTGGAGGAGATCATCAACAGCAAAAGAGGAGAAAGCTAGGGTTTCAGAGCGGTTCTATTATCTAAGATTTCTTAACTATTTTCTTATATGTATAATATAGATGCTTCTACATCCATGAGTAGCTAAACACTTAATTGATTGAAAATGAATTCTAAGTTCTAATACATGATTCAATTTAGCATATGAATCTATTCTTCTAATTATCACATGCTTATCATTTGTTTTTACTAATATGAATGTTTATGCTTGATTGATAGATTGTTTAGGTGGCTAACTAGTTCAGTTTGTTAATTAATCTAAAGCTAAGTAGAGAATTATGAGATGCGTGTAATAGTCGAACACCTCCTATACAAGTAGAGAACGCGAGACCTTACAGAGGGATTCTATGGAGCAATTGTATGTAAAAACAACACTAGTAAGTAGACCGAGCTTATGTGTTTGATGCTAGGATCAACCTAAATTCACAAGACCTAAAGCATTCGATTGAGTTACACCTTGAGAGATATCTAGTGATACAAGGAATTTGGGGAATAACAAAGTTTATTATTATTCTATGGTTGCTGATAATTGGTGATTAACAATGAATAGATGAGTATACTACTTTGATAATGTTTAGTAACGAAGAAGGATTCCTCGATCATATCTCTCTTCATAGCTTACAGCTTTACTTGTAATTGCTTTCTTATTTACATTGATAAAAACCCAAAATAAAACCCCCCATTGTGACAATTTAAACAACTAAAATACCTCGCTCCTTGTGGGAACGAACTTGACTTCCATTATATTATTTAATTGAGTGCAAATAAGATCACTAATTTGATTGCATCTACGACACGCATCAGTTGCCATGAGAGGACATGACATCATACGTTTGTAGGTTTCACGCACAAGTAATTCATATTTGACCAACTTCTTTGCAACCAGTGACCCACGTCCCATCAAAGCTTGGTGACTTGACCCGGATATCAGCCATACTCTGACTCCGCGATGTGAATAAGAAGCTGATCCTTTTCAAAATTTTATCAAACGGGTAGGGGTCGTCTCTTCTGAAGATAAGAAAATTAGTAACCCGGTTATCAGAAGATATGTCATGAAATTAAGGTACCTGAACCCAATTTCTTCCATGTAGGAGATACGGTCAAGAAAACCACTGTCTCTCCTGAAGCAGAGCCGTATCTCATCATTGAAACCTTGATCGGCGGTTACTACAAGCTTATCAATACACAAGCTAGAAGGGGTGTTCATACATGGAAAGTGGATTAGAGCTCTCAATGCTTACGCATTCTACCAACACCTCACAATATTTCCCTGTTTTAAGCAATATTTGTAATTCCTCCAAAATGTTTGCAATATCTTGCATTCATACTTAGGATTTCAATTTATTAATCACGCAAAATATTATTTCTTTTAAAAAATCTCCTTGCAAATCATTCAAAAAAAAAAACTCTACCTACTCAAAATCCCAACATAAAACCACAAAGAGCCATGTGTCTCAGAAACCTATAAAACTTAGAAAATCTAGAAAAATTCCTTGAAAACTGGTTCATCACCTTCGGAGTATGCCTTTTCCATTTGCCTAAGAGTCTTGGTTGCAAACTTCAACTCCCGGGGAAAGCCTCTCAATTTCACGCCTAGCTTTGGTGATAGTCTTCAAGTTCGACGACACGCCTCCCTTGTGCAAATGCTTCTCAATATTTTTCAAGTGACGGTGAAGCCACGTGATATTAAGCACAACTCTTTCATCCTCCTTCAAGGCATCCTTGATATGGTCGTCTGCACGTCAAATTATTTATTACTTTCTCACTACTTATGATTTATTATGAAGCAAGGATAAGAAAGGATCGTTCCTACTGAGAGGTCTGGGTTGTTATTTGGTTTCAAAATCTTATGTAAAAGAGGGGGATTTTTCAGATTTAATGAAAGTAAATTAAACTAATTAAGAAAGCTAATAGATTGTAAAAAAGAATCAAAGAATTGAGAATATTGGTAAGGTTTCGTTTTCATTCACAAAACATGTTCGTGTACTAATAACTAGAATTGATATTTAATCTCGTTTTATCAAAAGCCCTAGAATACCTTGATCGCAAGAATATCCCGCAAATTTCCTTAAGTCATCAACAAACACATTGGAAGATGTGAATATGAATTCTACCAAGAGAACAACCTAACATGTAAACAGAACTAATCAAGTTTAATTCCTGAGAAGCATTAAGATTCATGAAATTAGGCTAATCAATGCAATTGAACGTGGAAAGCGCACTAATTCAATTTAACAAAGGTCATAATTCACATGTGAGTACTAGGATGTATCACTACAAGCAATAACCACACTATGCTACTTATATTCAAGGAGTATCACTTTTACGTATAATAAACCCTAATTAGCTTTAGATATGAATGTGAGTTGAATCAATTTACAATTTAACTAAACAAACAATCAATCAATTAGATATTTGTAATGAATCATAATCGATAAATATGAGACAAACTAATTTATTAAACAAAGAATCATGTAATTATGAAATCCAACTATTCCCTAACCAACAACAAAATTAACTACTCATAATATTTTGAGTTTACACAATTGAGTTTAATAAGAAAAGAAATTACAAACCCTAGATGTGAGAATTCTTCCCGCGTGAACCTACAAAAAGAAGTAGAAGAGGTGAGAAGAGAACTAGGTAAAAACCTAGATATCTCCCTCTTGTTAAAGTAGCTCTTATATAGTTTTTTCCTCTTGTTGAAGTAGCTCTTATATAACTTTTCCCTTCCAAATCCAAAAATAAATCTAAAAACCCTAGGTTTCCATATCTAAGTTGTCCATGTACCCATAGCCCAAAATCAGAATTGTTAAGTGGCTGCCCAAGAATATATTAAGCCCAAACAAACCATTGGGCATGTTAGTCTTGTGAAACTAACAGGCTACTTCAAACTCTTCCCTACTCACGGCCAATTTCACTGGGACATTTCTTCCAACACTTACTGCCCATGAATAGTGGTGATTCCACCATGTAAAATTGGTGTTCCTAATACCCAAATTCTCTCCTTCCCTGCACAAGGATTCCATCCAATAGCAAACCCATTCACAATTCAATTCAACATTAATTTCAGGCCAAACACATCCATTTCACCTCTATTTCTCACTTCTCGGCAAAGCATCATGGCAGCAATATCCTTGTTTTCCTGTTGGTCACGGAAACATACCACAAAGCTCATCAGCGAACTCACAACCTATCTCCTAATTCTTCTAATCTTTTATCTCGGACCGGTAGACAATTCTTGTCTCTTACTTGGTTTCTAATTCATGGACCCATCAGCTCTCTCGACACCGTTTCTTCTTCTCTATTCAATTCAAATTCGCAGCAGCTGCAACTGAGTAAACTCAAAACATCCAAAATCGTCCACAGCTCATACCCATACTCTATATTCCCGAGCTCTCCTCTTCACTATTTTCCGGTCACAAACTCAGATTTACCACAAGACCCATCTTCTTTCTCAAATGAGTTCTTCTTGCTCAATTTCTTTTGTTTCCGTCCACACCACAGTGAACCCATCTGATTTCTCTATCTGTTTTCGGCAGTTTCTTCTCTTGTTTCACTCTGTCTAGCAAACCCATCCATCAAAATTCAAAACTCAGATCTTCTTTCTTCTTCTCGGCATTTCTGTCTCTCTCTTGGTCTCGAACCACCGTGACCTTGCTGGCGTGAAACCCTTGGCAGCATGAGTTGGTCTTGAGCCTGACCTAAAGGAGACTTAAAAACTGGTTGAACTCGACTTAGCTTATATGTTAAAACATAAAACTGGGTTTAGGCATCCAGTGACCAGATAGGGGGTAGCCCCTACTCAACTCTTCAAGTAACCCACAACTTGGTTGCCCCTTAGTAAGTTCTGTTTAGGATACAATTGAGACTTGTGCTTTTCTATGCTATAATTCTGCCAACATCCAAAGTTGCCAAACAATATCATGAGCATCTAATTTTTTTCTTTTACTTAATGTGACTCCAAAATACCTATAAAACTCAAAACAAACATAAAATATCAAAAACACAAGAAAAATAGCTAAGAAAAGCATAGAAAATTGATAATCAAATAATATATTTTATACACCTATCAATCCTTCCAGTCCTGAAGAACAATCTCAGATATTTTTCTATGGGGAAGAGAAACCATCTCATGCATAGTAGGCAGCAGCACAGACACATTCTTCTCCAGAGTACGATAGTTTTCGGGGTTACCTACGAAGAAATGGCCAAACTTCTTTTATACCTTGGTGTACAACTCAGCATAGACGGACGTGACAGTGAAACCTCTGATGCACACGTTTTCAGGTTGAATACTATCAAACTTAAAGTCAAAGCTAACTCCAGCGTTCGGGTACTCAACCGGAGCAGTCTCCATCACATTAGCAGATTGTACAATGACACCACTCGGAGTGTTTTCTTCAACAACCGCGTCAGAGAGAGCTTGCTCATGATTTTGAGTTGGAAAAGACACGTCACAGCATTACAGTTCATGGAAATCTCCAATTCTTCATCTACAAGTTCATCTCTTTGTTTCGGTTTGCACCCCCCCCCCCCCACCCCCCCCCCATAAAAACGGAGACGTTATAAAGATAATGAGTTAAAATATCTCAAGCATAAGGAATTGTAGCACAAATCATGAAGTTCATAAAATATGTCCATTAGCAACCTAAATATTCATTACAAAGATTTTTGGGTCATGGCATATGGTTTAGAAAGGATATGGGTCGTTTTGC
>JAJJMC010007665.1:1143613-1203608 GCA_023531435.1 Papaver californicum
CCCCCCCATAAAAACGGAGACGTTATAAAGATAATGAGTTAAAATATCTCAAGCATAAGGAATTGTAGCACAAATCATGAAGTTCATAAAATATGTCCATTAGCAACCTAAATATTCATTACAAAGATTTTTGGGTCATGGCATATGGTTTAGAAAGGATATGGGTCGTTTTGCAAAAATGTTATCAGAAACGTTTTTATACTTCCTTCCGGAAGAACTGAAACTGGCGTTAATTGGTAAGGAAATTTGGGGTGATTTATATACCAAATGGTTCAAATGGATGTATACTACAACATACTAAAAGCTCACGCCAATCGGATAAACGAGCTAATAAGGGTGGCCGAAATGCTCGACTACATGACAGCTGAAAACCTACATAATTATGTTTGGAAAGTTTTGAACTCTCCATGTCAGGTCTTTTTCACCTAGAAAACGGATACCAAATCCAAATACTATTTTTACAAATTAACTCTTCCTCTTATCTAAAGAATGAGGGGTCAACCACCTCATTCCGAGTTCGGACGAAGATTTTACGGCCATTATGGCAAGAAGACCTGAATCTGAATTTTTTTGGCGACGAAAATTGCTAAATTTTTTCATGAAATCACGTATGGTTTTACACATTTGTTGGTCTAAGGTCTATAATCATGTCATTTGTGATTCTAAAACAATAAGGTAAACTTACTTGGAGCGGTGACGAGTTGTCAGATGCATAGGGCACTTCGTAATGCGATTCACCACCATGTTCTTCACCTTCAGCTCCAGATTCTTTAATTTCTTCAGTCTGGAACGATTTTCAGGCCCCATGTCATCTTTGTCTTCTTTCTCAGTACTTCTAACAACGACGACGCTTTCTAATACCAAGGTATTCATAAGATTTAGAATTCATCAACTTCAACAAAACATAAGATTCTATAACTCAGGATTTACCAAAAGAAGTTTTACTTACGAAATAGGGTGTTGAGGCGCTAAGGACAGCTTGGAAACTAAATTTAAAAGGTTGAACACCTGAGTCATCTCAAGGGGTTGCGCCCCCATACTATGCTAAAGTGCTTGTCAGGAGAAAGTAGGTATAAAAGAAGAAGAATTGAAAATGCAAGACATTTACCTTCTTCTGAGGACAGTCTCCACTTCCAGGCATAATTACCCGTGGTTGGGGAATAGCGTTCGCCTAAATACGAAGTACAGGGTGCCACAAATTAAACACTTAATTAAACAAATTAAACACTTAATTACTGAACATATTATGATGATTGAACGAAGGATGATTTGAAATATATGTGCCAAGTTGGTGATCGATTCACGCTTCGCTCCAGAGATAATCTCCAAGTTCGGCCGAGATATTAACTTCTCCTTAGAAGGATCACCACGTACATCAGAAAGCCTACTCGACATGACTTTCTTAAGGAGAATAAGTTGTGTATCCCAGAAACCAGCATATTCATCAGTGACACATCCTTTTCTATCGGCCTAGAGAAAGGGAATGCTTCGACCAGGAATGATATGGGCACCCTCCTACCGTTGAAACATTTCTATAGAAGGCGCCCCGGTGCAGAAATGAGGAGTGGATTGAAACTCATTTGTCAGGCCGCCCTATCGATGTTATAACTCTGAATGATGTAGCCAGAGTAAAAAACAAGAATGTGCATTGGGGAACAACTATTCGTAAAAGTGGCCTCACCGACTGTAGAAATATTACTCTCACCACTTGGGACAGAGCAGGGGACAACATCATGTCTCCCAGCAAAGGTCTCGGATGGAATCAGATGTGGAAGCTTCGAACCCCAAGGTTTAAAATTCACTTTCTTCTCATTGTCTATTAAACTAATAAGACTAACAAAAGAGGATTTCTTTTTACTCCAACGGAGTATTCTAGCATACTCTATCCCTGCACTAGGATAAGAAGGTCGGGCCTTTAGCGCACATTTAGGAAAAAATATTCTCATAGCCAAGCTTTCATAAATATAACATGGATAAAAGACTCTACATTGGCATGACCATTTGAAATCATCATGTCACGAATGAAAGTATCCAAATGAAAATATAAAGAACCTAGAAACAAATTACCGAGGGGAAGAGTCTTTCCACCAGCAAGCGCAATAGCAACCGAAACAAGCGGAGGATTCAATTGACCTCCAGGAGAATCTTCGAATACGTCCCTAGAGAGCCAAAGTACAAGGAACGCAGCGATGCATAAAGGATGATCAACAACGAGACCTTCAACACTTGTATTACCATTCCACCAATGGTCAACCCAAGACGAATAATTTGTGTTATTGCAACAACGAGACTTCTGTAACTCTTTTATTTTCCGAATAAGGACGTTGCCATACTTCTTCCATTGCTCAGACCATTCGACGGGAATGCTACCAACAACTGGAAGTTGCAACAAGATACCACGTCCTCTAAAGTGATGGTTAACTCATCTCAAGCGCATGCTGTTGAATGGGTTGGACCACACCAATGGGAAATAAATGCAAGCATGCCTTTCGTGTCCTTGTTAATTCTCAAAGTCTCAGACATACGTACAACATGGAATATCTTAGCATTTTCTAAAACTAACTTCACCTGAGGATGATTCAGCATAACTTTAGCCCATCCTTTCCATTCATAAAAAGGAGTTTGAGACGCCTTAAAATCAAAAAACGAAGTCTTGTATTCTCTCCTCTGCAAACAACACCTGACAAGAGCATGTGGGTAAATACTCTGAGGTTGAGGGGAGTTATTGATGTCAGGGATAAAAATGCCAACATGATCAGAACCAGCAGCCTCTTCAATAACACCCTCAAAGAATTTATAATAGATGATGTGCACATCATCCAGAGAAACAACATTAAAACTTTTGCTTTTGTCACAATTAGAAGCAGTAGCAGCATTATCTTCATGATCGCTAGACATCTACAATGGGTTCGAGTAATATTTACGTCAACAACTGGGTAATCATGCACAAGGGTTTGGTTTTATTTTATGTATATATAGTATATAATATGCAAATACATACTTATATATGTAAATTAAAGCCAGTATCAAGGAAGATTGTTATAAACCCTTGCGTACCTGGTTGAGCTTAACAATGTTGTAGTGAAGCCAATGAAGGGTTTCTACAATTAGAGACAACTATTGTGGAATTAGGGTTTACCCGCAAGATGTTGTCAAGAGAATATCATTATCAGATCAATACACCAAGAGCATGCTTACCTAATTCAATCGAGCAAGCAACGGTGATAGAATCTTCATAAACAGAGAATGGTAATGGTAACAGTGAGTTAATACTCACGTAAAAAAAAACGTGAATCAATGTTCATGCAACAAAAAAATTAAAAACTAGGCTTACCTAACGTGACTACCAATCGATTGTTGTTGGAGCCGACGTTGTTGGTGAGTCGTTGGCGCTAATGCATCTTGGTGGTGGAGGCGTTGTTGACAGAAGCAGTTGAGGAGATCTTGCTGCTGACGAAGAAGAAAAAAAAGTGGTGGTGTTATAACGATACGGATAAGCAAAGGCTCCTTTTATAGAAACTGATTTCCAATTCCAAGAGGGAGGAGGACTTCTCCTTGTGTGCACCAAGCATGTGGGCAAAAATAGCATACCCAGATTCCTCCCTAGCCAATGATGCCACTCGCATCAGTCCCTTCTCATGCTAATTGTCTCTCATGGATTGATCGTTGTTTGCTAATTAGTTTCTACTCCATCAACATGATTGCATCAGGAATTCAAGCCAACTATAGAGCCTCTGGTATATCTAAGACTAAATTAATTTTTCCTTTTTCTCATGATCGTAATGTCACCATCTAATGCTTACCACGAAACATTACTGGTCCGCGCTAAGCAGGGGACTTAATATTGATGGTGGATTTTTGACAAGGGAGAAATCGTAATATCGCCTTTGCTCAGCTGCAGAGAGATAAAATAAATATATATGTATAAACATTCTAACCGGAATCAGAATTATGGATACGTACTTCCGTCTTATATTCCACAAAAGAATTGAGAATGCGTATTCAGCTCATGGCTACATTAATCTTGTGGCTCTTTTATATATGTATACACTCGTAAAATTTCATGGCTTTACCTGGCTAAATCCTCGTTATTTCATGTGCGTCCATACAAACCATCTGCATTAATCAGGACACTCTGATTATACAAAATTATGAACATTCAGAATGAAAGATATGTCATTTCTGTTTGAAGACGCTAATTAGATGCATATCATCTAAATGCAGAGTCGCATCGAACATCATCTCAAGTCGCAAACTTCTACGGCTGAATTCCTTGAATATGTTTAATATGCATTACATAAAAGCCAAGCATAATGCCAACACTAGATCTCATGAGATTGAGAAGCCTAAACAGGCCACGGTACTGGCAAGTGCTAGCGGTAACAACGCATAGGCCATGACCACGACACTGGCAAGTGCTAGCGCTAGCAGGCCATGGTCGCGTCACAGCGCCAGCGCCATCACTTCGTCAGCGCTAGCAAGGCCATGACCACGTTGTCAGCGCTAGCGCCATCACCTCGCCAGCGCCAGCACCATTGCCTCGTTAGTGTGCCTGAGCTCCAATGCTAGCAGTATTCAAGCAATTACCATAGCACCAATGTGCGCTAGCACCAGTATTATCCAAATTACGTCTATGACACCAAATGTGCCAGTGCTAGTATTGGCCAGGCCATGGCTACGACACTAACATGAGCTAGCAACATCTCGGTCATGCCAATGGCACCTATGTGCTCTATTGTTGCTAGCACAACTTGCATGTTGCAAACATGCCACAAATATGTCATGACTATGCTGTGTTGGTATAAACTTATTGTTAGTATTGTCTTACGATAAACTCCTAATTACTCACGTGTTTTGAGTCTGATAGTCCATGACTCCACTAGTTTCTACGAGAAATCAAAACATGTTACATGGGGGAATTCTTCATGGGGTATTGGTATGGTGGTTTATAGCAACGTGCGGTGTGGCAACACCCCATGATAAGAAAGTTACAAGTAGTGGTGACGGTTATAGCGGTTGAAGAGATGATGGAGTAATGGTCTAGAAGTTTCCAGAAACTTCCCAAGCATAACAGGCGTGGCTATACCATTACCTCCACAATCTCCATCCATCCAATACCTCCTCTACTTACGAGGAAAGAAATGTGTATTCCAAACTACTATAAATAGACTACTTAGTCTATTCAGAAGGGCAGAACAAGCTGATCCTTCTCACAAGTTCTGTTATTCTCCATAGTTCAACACCTTTACACACAATTCATCACCACTAGTTTCCTCAACTTTCTCTGCTTCTCTCTCCTAAGTTCAACTATTTGTAACCGAAGCAAAACATGAACAGACATCTTCTTGGTTTGTACTCGTTTTGTATGATTTTGATTCTTGAACCTAAAGAAAGTACTTCTATAATACATTGTTTATCTTAGAACCAAATGTTAGGTACAAACAATGACAAACAGTGCAGCATGTTCATGGTAATTTTTGGGACAACATTCATGAATTTTTTTACGCTGACACCGAAAACCCAAACAACATGATACCAATAGTTTGAATTGTTATACCTAAATCAACAGAGAAGTGGCTAATTATGTTGCTATAATTTGTGAAGATTATTGATGCAAAACGAATGGTGAAACGAAGGTTGTTATAAGCAGTAAGAACAATTCAAAACACTTGGTTTTAAATATTAAATGTGTTTTGATCCTTAAATTTATTTTGTTTTGAAAATTGCTACAACGAAGATCTGGAGAGGATTATCAAAGAAAAAAGGCAAATTTTTCGATTTCAGAAATTATTACCAAATCCTTTAAGGCATTGGTTGAACAAATTTGACACAGTTGATCTGTTGGATGCTCCATCTTCACCGCTTATATAACCTAAAACTGGAAGACTTAGTAACTTAAGCAAAATTTAATCGATAAAAACTAGGAATAATTTATTAAGTTTTCGAAAAAAAAATATTTCTTCAGATTTCTTATCGCTCGACAGGACTTTGATTTTCTTTCGAGTTTTAGTGGCAACATTCATTTTCCATCCAGGTGGATTGTCAAAATTCTTCATCTGGCAGGGGAAAAACTTATCTGCCCTTACACATACGATTCTTATGCTTTTGATTAGAGGTAAAATTCATCCTAAGGTTATCCAAATCTTCGAACTATAAGGTTATTCAAATCCTACGCTTTATATATCTTGGCATTATCACCACTAGCAAAGACGCACGCACAGTACAAATGTCGTTTCCTTCCAAAGCCTAAAAAGTGACTCGGAATCAAAATAAGATTTTAACTGCTGAGCTTGTTATAAGCTATAGTGTTTTTCCATTAGGGATCACTTTATCTATAATTTTTATGTATTTACATCATCCTAGTCTAATTTTATAAATGATCGAAGCCCTGTCTTTACGAAATAAACATTCCACCTTGTGTGAGGAATGAACAACTCCTACACAAAAAGTGTGCTGATAATGCTGTATAGAGTAGAGGAAGAAATGTGAATATGATTCGATCTAGAAATCCAAACGTCTACCCAACATTTTGAGTCTAAAAAAGTGTGCTAAAAAGGAATTCTAGTTTGATACGGATATCGTCAGTAATGTTCATATATATCATCAGTCAGTCTTAGAACAGAATACATTTTTTTGACAATAGAGACACATGCAAAGCATAATAACAAGATGTAATTTGGTACAATCTGTCAACCTGGTACGCAATTAGAATCAAATGCTAAACTGGACCAACAATACAATCTCCTACATCAAGTACATTTATGTAAAATGTTAATAATATCAATATTTTCATACTAAAACAACTCGATAGCAACTTATTTCGAACGATTGAAAAACTAAAACAGGAATATTAAAAACTTTCAAATAGAAAGCATAACAATGTGATTTAAGAAGTACTTACAGATCTTCAAAAACAGTCACAGACTACAGAGCTTGCACTACTAAACTGACTTGAATTCCAAGTCTTTATACCCTTTCTTAGATCACATAACCTTTGAGGCTTCTAGTAAAGTTGCGAGGCTTTGCCGTGTTATGCCTTTCCAGCAACACAAAAGAAATGTTTTTTTGTTGGCAACACCATGTTATTGATGCAACTGGGCATAACCTTGCATAAACTAACACCCAGTAATCTGAGTGCCTAGACATTCCTCCACGTCCACCGCCTCCACCATTATAACTGCTACACCTATCCATAGACTATGCTTGTCCTGTGAGTCACCATGTGCGAGCAAGCTCCATCTACAAAAAAAGAAAAGAAAAACAGACTCATACAACTAAGCATGACTATAAATATCAACAAAACATAGTAAAACAACTATTTCAACATGACAAAATTAAGTTCAACTAAACCTCAATCGATGACCCTCAAAGTTGTAAGCAAAGTCCTTTTAATCATGGTCAAATTATTGTTGTGACTGAAACAAAACAGAAGGAATGGCAACAAACTAAAACATTAAAAATGTAAAACAATAATAAATAGAAATATCAATAATCATAGCAATGAATCAAAGTTTGTACCTGCAACTCAGGAAACGACTCTAGCAGCATGTATTCCAGTCTAGAAGCACGGGCAATGCACCTGCCGCTTCGTTGTAAATCTCAAAAAATTTCATTCCATAATTTTACATCAAAAATTTCCATTTACACAAGTAATTTCCGAACCCATCTCTTTACATGATATACATACATAATTCAATCACCATTACCTATAGTTAATATCTTAAATGTCCCAATTCCATAAGAAAGTCTACTCAATATTCAAGCGAAGCCATTGCTTAATGTTCATATACATGTCCAGTAAACTGATCCTATTCTAGAAGAACCCGTTAAATCATTTAACAAATAGAACCAAAATTCATAAACAACTAACATTTTATTTTATATGCATAAAAATATCTTTTAATTGAAACCAGATTTGACATAATTGTGCGGAATCAAAACAAAACTCACCCAATAAAAATTAAATTCAAAAACAAATTAAAGTTAATCCAAATCCTTACCTTCAATTATCATCTGTAAATCGAAGGAAAATACATTGTGAGGTGCCATTAAGAGAGAATTTGAATCAAACCTTAGAACAATCAGGCAGCTAGTTTGGTTCCTTTTGCAGAAACATGTCTACTGTGTTTCATATTTCTTTGCAAGAAAGGGGAATACAAAGTTTGGGAGCCCATATCCTTAGTTAAACTCCAAATGCAGGCATCGTTTATCATATGTAAAGCAGGGCATACGAATTTGATATTCGAAATTGAAATTGAAAGAAACACCTTCGTAAACCTCTTAGGAATTTCTACAAACAGGTAAAGACCACTGCTGAATTTATTAGAATTTGAAATTGAAGCTAATTATTATCACAAATCACAGATAGAGACCATTGGTGAATTTTTATTAGAAATTGAAATTGAAGCTAATGATTATCACAAATCTCATTAAAGATGTTTACCACTTACCGATGATCAACAAAACTGAATCAACGAAGCAACGAAGAGAATTGTGCCAGACAAATCAGGTTTCAAATCATTTAAGTATTAGCTTTCAAATTAGGGTTGAAGTACAAAACCAATTTCCAGACAAATTTGTAAAGTTAATCCATATTCTCCGTATTACAGTTTCATCTTTTCCCTGCAATTTTCGGTGGAGGTAGAGGTTTTTGATTTTTCAGTGAGAACCTGTTCTTCGATTGAATTAGACATTAGAAATTAGGTGCCTAAAAAATGTCGCAAAAGACCTTTATGTTTCTCCTGAACTAAGATTTTTGACTGGGGTGGTTTAGTCATTTCAGGGTCCATGTAACCAACACTTCTCCGGTCGAAATTGGGCTCTACATTGTTATAGTGAGATTTGTCTTTCTTGGCATTCATAAGAGCAAGGGCAGTGGGGTGGCTATATTGGCTAATTTATCAATGATCACCCCATAATGGGATGGATAAATTCAGAAAATAGATTGGTAAATAGTTATTTGTAGAAGTTTGTACATTGAGGCGCAAGCTAAGTCGATCGTCTATGTTTGAGACGATCGGCTCAACATAGGCCGAGCATCGTCTCATGTTGAGACGATCGGTTCAACATAGGCCGGGTAAAATAGTTTTTATGTTAAATTTAGTTAAGTTAGTTACTTTATATATATATATATATATATATTGATTTTAAAATAGAAACCGGTATCATTTATCCAAAAAATTATTTGTGTATATAAAACGGACCCCACCAATTAAAAGAATATTTATCTATATAAAAATTGGGTATATTTGGCTACTTTGCCAATTTCCCACTGTCCAAAATCAAATTTACCAAACTACGTGGTTTGAAATATTGGCTAAAATGTCAATACCCATTAGAATTGTTCCAGCATGTCAAATTTAACTTTATGACATATGGGAATCACTTTTTACTGCGCATTCTTAGAACTGTGAGGTTTTTGCAAACCAAACTGCATCAGGAGTCCTTGTGCTTCTGCATATAAAGAAGAACTTAGACAAAAGTACAACCCACGTATATTCCCTTATATAAATGGTTATATGGTTCGTATATGTTCATGTTATCAAAGTAGTTAAGTTTTAGATCATATGGACTTCTTCAGGTGGATGCAGTTATTACGATCGAAAACACTAACCGTGGATAAAATACAAAAAAATATGGGACAAGTGCAGGACTGGGAGAAAGGTGGCGCCCATATGGGACGCTACAAAAAAATACACCCCCTCTATTAATCCAGGTTGGAAAGGGCGCCACCTTATTTCCCGTATCTTTCCTAGGGCTGCGTATCGGGTCGGGTGGATCAGGTTTGGCGCAATCCGTACCCGACCCGTTAATTGGCGGGTGTTTGAAATATTCATCCACATCTAACCCGTCGTAGGACGGGTCGGGTCGGATCTGATCCGTCATTTCGATGGATTGGGTGCGGATGGGTACAGGTGATCCGTCCAGATTCAATGCAAATCACACACATCAGAAGATAGCATTTACAGTAACTACATCATCACCTATACATCTCCACTACCAAAAATAGCTACATGGCTCATAGAATTCCTCACAGGAAGGCTGCATATTCGTGTTAGAAAAACATAGAAGCGAAAATGACAAGACGTATTATAACTTACGCTCTCTCTAGATATATATATATATATACGAAGAATCATATAACTAGCATTAGCATGGGAAAACCTCTTTTCCTGTTCATTTTACTTTGGAACATTGCATTTACAGTAACTACATTAGCAGTCATATATCTCCACTATTAAATGACTAAATGATTTCAAAGAAATCGAGAAACAACGAAAACATAAACAAACTCATTTCCATCCAAAGCCAATATCACGGTAGTCTTCAAGAGATCCAGCTGGAATACACCATGAAAAAAATGGTGAAAAGAATACTTAGATTCCAGTCATAATAAAGAAATTCGCATCAACACCATATTGATAATTAAACTTATGATTCTAAAAACCTAGTAAATAAAAACACACCAATTCAAAAAATTAAAGACTAACCCTGTGTTTCGGTAACTCTTGCAAATCAATCTAAATAACAGAACAACCCCCACATCACTCGATTGTCTCAAGGATGAAATCAGCTTACATAAAAATTAAGAAAACTCATTACTCAAAAAACCTAAACCCACCTCACAAACAAGACATATCAATAGAGAAAGAACATAAAAAAATACCATGAGAACATTATTAACCTGAACAATACCATGAGAATCATGAAAACTAACATCAATTTAAGATGCAGGTAAGCCCTTAGTGAAGTTGTAGATGTTATCCTCCACCTAAAAGATCAAAGAGGAACTATCAGTTAGGGTTATAGAATAAGCTATTATTCAAAACTAGATTATAGTTAGGGGTTTTGTTTGTTACATCAGGAGAAGAGATCTTCAACCCACTTGAGGAGTTCTCTTGTTGAGTATCTCGATTCTATTGAGAAAAAGGGGAAAGAAGAAAAGAGTAAGAAAATTATGTATTTGATAATTTCTCCGTCTTCATCAGCATGATCTACTTCTTCAACCACCACTACTTCAATATTTATTTGGTTGTTCGGGAAGAGAGACCGAGAAAGTGAGAGAGAAACAGAGAGTCTTTGAGCAGAGAGACCGAGGGAGTGAGAGATATTGAGAGGCGGAGATGGAGAAGAACCTTGAGTAGAAGTAAAACTAGTGTTACCTACAGACTCGGATGAAGATATCACAGAAGGGATTTTCTGGCGGGTTGGGCGGGTGGGTCGCGTGAGAGAAGGTGTCACCCACACCCAACCCGCCAGAAGGCGGGTAAAGGAAATTATCACCCGTACCCGACCCGTTTATCGGTGGGTCGGGTGCGGGTCCGGTCAAAACTAACGGGTACGGATCGGGTATGTGCAGTCCTAATCTTTCCCAGCCCTTTTGCCCCATCACTAATCAGATTGTATTATAATTTATGCATATGACATAATACTGCAACATTTGTGAGTATATTTTCAGGACCTAACGTGGTTTTTTTGGAAACTAATAGAGTATTATCCAAAATTGTCACTTCTTAATCCTGGTTATAAAAGAGTAACACTGTTATAAACTTTTTGTAAAGTAGTCATATGTCCATTAATTGGAAAGTTATTTCATTATTTACAGTTAATTTTGACACTGTAATTATCTAATTGCCCCTAAATATAAGATCGTTACATAGCATTCATTCTCTAGGATTCATCGATTCCCTTCTAGTGTTTTACGAATTCTAGTCTGGTTCAAGATCGTTATATGGCATTCACTCAAAGGGTTTATCGCTTTCCCTCCGAAATTTAGAAAATTTTCCACCACCATTTTATTGTCACCACCTCACTTACTTAAGTTAAATAAGGAAGGATATTTTAAAAAAAGGTAACACTGTTTTTTTCAAAAATCGGATAAAAAAAATTATTTTATGAATATTAATTAAAGGTACGAACATTTTGAAAACCAACCATGACAATTGCGTAAAACACCCAAACTAATACTATGACCACCTACCAAAATCTTAGTTCGAATTTGGTTAAGAACCTACTACTAGGCACTAATAAATTACAATAAGTGTAATTCTAAAATAAAATGAGGTGAATATGAGAAAATGAACAACTGCTCGAATTTCATAGCGTTTCTTGTTTTATGTAGTCATATCATGTAGGATTTCACTCTAGAGTCGACCTAAAAATTGTTACCCGCTTACAGGATACACGACCAAGTACATAAAAATATAAAATAAAATACAATAAAAAAATAAAGAAATAAAGAAATGAAAGATAAAAAGAGGTCTTTAAAAGCATCTTCTAATCATAGTGATTTTACGTGGAAGTCTAAATAATTTTTTTTTTTTTATTTGGTTATATTAGGGTCTATAAAAATTATTTCGGATCTACCATTAAAAGTTAAAATAGAGTTAAATAAAAAAAACTTTTATCCAACTATTTATGTTATTCACTAATATACTTTATTAGTGCTAATTAATTTAAATATTAATTAAATTAGGTGGTGATTAAAACTAGATTATAGTTAGTGTTAGATGGTAAGAATTAGAGTAGAGTTTTTCTTGAAATTTTGAAGAAGAATGAGAAGAACTTGAGGAACACTAGGGTTTGGGGGTTTTGGTGGCAACAACGAAATTTGATTGTATCGAAGTATATTTTAGTGGTGAAGAAGAAGTGGGTGCATCTGCATATCGCAAATTAGATTATCATGCTTTCGGTTTTTGTTGGACGAACAAGAACATGTGAACCAAAGCATAGATGAGGTTTTTTAACAAGAAAATGAAGATTCAACCCGGAAAAATGGAGACCCTAATGCTTCCAAATGTCAGGTATACGTTCTTAGGATCTCCAAATATGTATTTGTAGCCTATAATCTCCAAAAAGGGATATTTTATTTACAAATTTGACCTATTTTCTAGCCTTCGTATAACCTAGAATCGACGGTTAAGATGACATCGTAACCAAGGATTTTACCTCTTCTTAGAAATTACGAACCAGAATCGGAGGTTATGGTCATGAACAACGACCAATTCTGGTTCAGTTTTGGGGGAATTGGTAGGTCAAATAATCAGTCGATGTGTGTTGCTCTATGTAGCGATTCTAGTCGAAAAAGATGACAGAAAAAGTATGCTTTGCTGAATGATAGAATCGTTACACAAGTCAATTCACGTGTGCCGGTTCTAGCATTTAGGGATTTTTTCTAAAAATCAAGACTAGGTAGAATCGTTGGATGTATATGGACCTAAAGACCGATTCTATAGAATCGTTCGACACGATTGTTACATATCCACCGATTCCCTTGCCCTAATTTTTTGATTTATATTATAGATTGTTCAAGCGGAACCTAAACTCGTGGCTCAGATGGGACCTGATACTTCTGCCCACTACTACACTGATTTGGTGTGGGAAAAGAAGGAAGATGCAAGGCAATGGTTTGTGGACAAAGACAAGGAGATAAAATGCACATTAGTCTTAGGTCGTCGTACGAGGCGTGATCGTTTGGAAATTATTTACGAGGGAAGTGCCAAGCATGAAAATCACGTAGCAAAGCGCAAATTGTATGTGAAGAGGACATCGAGGGTCTACACGAATAAGTCAAAGTCAAAGTCAAAGAAGCATGATTGCCCGTTTAAGATTATAGTGAATGGAATCCATGGTGCCAATGGTGTATATAAACTTTCTAAAGTAAACAATGGTTATCATAATTACAGTTAATATTAATTGAATTATTCGGCAATTAAAATAAGACGTTTTTCATTAGTAGATAAAAACTTAAAATTACATATTTATTTAAAATTAGAAGATATTTTTTTTCTCGACGCGAGACGCAACTATTATAGTAGCTTCCAAATGATAAAACGGCTCTGCTCTCCATTTGGTATATGCATCCTATGACGTAACCTGTCACCTCCATGCCTAGCGAGAAACTCGTTTTACTTGTAGCACAACTTCTTAACATGAATGGTCCTTGAAGCAACATAGTCGCGTGTCCCTGTAATCAAAGTGTGGACCCTTCCACTTTGCGCCCGGCTTGGGAACGTAAGGTCCTGTTTTTACCAGATTCCAAAATATATCATCATCCTGATCTTCTTATGAAAAATCCATGACGACGTAATAATTCATAACCCATTATGTCTCATCCTCAACGGACTTTAATATTTTCTTTAGTTGAAATTGGTCGTAACCTCGTTTCTTGAGTACATTTGCTTTCATGGCACTACTTGGTTTAGTTTTTTTGCATATCTCTTCTTCCATATCCCTTATTAATTTTGTAGTTGATGATGATGATGGAGTAGTTCGTTTGCATCTTATGAGTATCTCTTCAGTTGATGATGGACTTGTCATTTCAAAAGAGTTTTACTTTGAAAAAAGCAGGGAATGTTGAAAAAGGATTCGTTTGAATGAAGTAGTGTACGATGGAGAATGAGTTATCCTATTTATATGCATAAAGGGGGCAACAACTATATTTTCAAAAAAAAATAGTCGTTGAGCTGAAGTTTGATCATGTGCTATGAAAAGTAACACATAAGACGTAATTAAAACCTTAGTTCAAAGACAAATTAAACCTTATAGTCACTACGATCCAAATATAACAAGTCATTCTAAATAAACATAAACTATTGTTTTAGATATAAATAAACATCTATAAACATAACAAGTCATTTTCATGATTTTCTCATTGATCAGCTTCAGTGGCGGATACAGTATGTCTTATCAAACAATTTTATATGGTATTTGTTAAAGAAGATAATTAGGTTCTTATCCAACGATTCTCATCTCAGAAAAGCAAAAAGAAATGACAAGGTAGAATCGTTGGATATAGCAAATCGTATCCAAACTTCTGACTTTGATTCTAGTTTACTAGACTTTCCTTTTAGCACATGTGCTGGACAACCCCAAATTCTTAAATGTCGTAGACTTGGTTTACGCCCAGACCATAACACCCTGGGTGTCTTAGGAACTACCTTACTAGGTACTAAATTCAGAATGTATGATGTTATTTCTAAGGTTAATCCCCAAAAATATATATGTAATAAAGTATAGCTCATCATTGACCTTACCATCTCTAATAAAGTTCTATTCTTTCTTTCTGCTACACCATTTCGTTGTGGTGTTCCAGGTGAAGTCAACTGGGATACTATCCCATGTTCAACTAAGTATGCACCAAACAAGTTTGAAAGATACTTATCACCTCGATCAGATCGAATGGCTTTTGATTTCTTTCCTGTTTGATTTTCGACCTCTGCCTTGTATTCTTTGAACTTTTCAAAAGAATCAGACTTATGATGCATACGATAGATATAGACGTATCTAGAATAATCATCATTAAAAGTGATGAAATACTCATGGCCACCTCTAGCTCTAACATTTATCGGTCCACATACATCAGTATGCACTAACTCCAATACTTCATTGGCTCTAACACCTTTTCCTGTAAAGGGTCTCTTGCTCATTTTACCTTCCAAAAAGGATTCACAAGCTGAACATGGTTCAATATCGAATGAATCAAGAGATTCATTTTAAACCAAACGTTTGATCCTGTTAAGGTTAATATGGCCAAGTCTTAGATGCCAATAAATATGTCTCATTAGTGGAAGGACTTTTCCTTTTTATAGTGGTAGCAAATGTTGTCACTTTATTATTTAAAATACAAGGACTAATAGGAGAAATAAGGTACGAACCATGTGCTAACACACCAGCAAAAATAACTAAACTGTTTTTAATTATTAAAACCTTAAAAGTATCACATTTAACTGTCAAACCATCTCTAACGAGACAAGACACTGAAATTAAATTCCTCTTAATGTCTAGCACATATAAGCAATCTTTCAAAACTAAAACCTTATTCTCATTTCTACTACTACTACTAAAACGAACTCGTCTTACCGCTGTGGCAGCAACTCTTGCGTCCCATCCTAAGGCTTAGGTATATTTCTCCTTTACTTAGTTGTCTGGTTATTTGGCACCCCTGCAATAAATTGCACACATGATTAGTGGCTCCAGAATTGATGCACCAAGTGTTTGGTGCATAAGTGGAAACATTTGCCTCAACAACTAAAGATTCAAAATTACCTTCTGATTTCTTCTTAGCTAAGTAGTCCTTGTAGTTGCGCTTCCAATGACCAGTCTTGTTGCAATGGAAACACTTTCCTTTTGCAACACCTACTCCCTTATCCTTTTTAACACCCAAATTGCATTAGGGGTTGTTTTCTGAACTTTTTTCTTAGGATTCTTTCGCTTAGGTATACGCTTAGAACCCTCCGCTATATGAACACTTCCAGCTGCCTTTTTATTGTCCAAAATTCCTTCTGCAGTTTGCAATTGGTTAAGTAACTCTGGAAGAGTTAAAACCATCTTATTCATGTTGACATTCAACTTGAAATGTGCAAACGAACTAAGAAGAGAATTGAGAACAATGTCAACTTTCATATCAGCATCGATAGTTGACCCAAGGGTTTCCAGTTCGTTAAACAGAGACATCATGAGAATGATGTGCACATTAACTGAAGTTCCTTCCTGTATCTTAGTGTTCATTAGCTTTCTAGTCGCCTCCGCTTTGGCGGGACGACTATGTTCAAAAAACATCTCCTTGAGACCATTAATAATCTCAGCAGTTTTCTCAAAGCCCTCATATTGATGTTGCAACACATTGAAAATCGAATCCATGATGTAGCACTTGGCCATGTCATTGGCTTTCTTCCATCTAGCATGAGCACCTACTGTAGCTTCGGATTCAGGGAGTGTAGGTTCTGATTCGTTCAGAACAAACTTGTAATCTTGTACAGTAAGTACAATATCCAAGTTTCTTTTTCAATCAACATAGTTGGGACCGGTTAATTGGTTTTCTTTCAAGATTATTTGTAAAGGGATGAGGTTTGATATCGATATCTAAACACGCATAACAAATAAATTGTAGTGAGATAAAATAGTTCTTAAAACAAAAATAAAAATAAAAGATTCATTTATTGCAACTCCCTAGTATTACGATAGACATTGGATTCCCAAAACTTTACATACGTAACATTCCTAAGGGAATTAGTTGTGCATATAGTTTTTCAGGTGAAAGAACTTTCCATTGATTTAACAATCCTTGACATCTCATGTCACGTTAAACCAATCAACCGATATATTTTGGCCTCTAAAATAAATATTTGACTCCTTAGGAAGATCAAATTACTTATTTATAGTTAAGTGTAACCCACGGACCACATTTCAGACAATACATAAATTGGACAGTCTTCTTAGGGAGAGCAAAACAATTTACATAACATGAATTTTGCCTATGGAAGGCCACGGGATACGGTAATCCCTCTCCCACTTAATTTCTTAGACAAGGGCAATCATCGTTCACACATCTCATGTATAAACAAAAACAATATTGCGATTTCATGATTACCAATCTAATTAATCCAAAAAGATACTACAACTGATATATATGTATATATATATATACATATGTATATATATATATATATATATGCTTATAACCAATAATCATCATGTAAATTCTAAATTGAATAAATCAGACATATTCAACAATTTACATCATTACCAGAATCACCAAAATCACCGAATATTTAACTGTAGTGTAAAAGTGTTGGTAATCCAAATAGGTAACTAGCTGTTCACCGTTTATAATGAGCTAAGCCCATTACAACTTTGTTTTAATAAATCTGGACCAAAACATTATTGATCCTAATCAAAACAAAAATGAGTTCTCATCAAAACAAAGAACTCCATTACCTATTTTGACCAAACAGAGATATTGGTTCAGTGACAACAAATTTGGATTTTGAAAAATCTTTTAAATTTTAACCCCCAATTCATACATCTCATGATGAATTAGAAAAGAACCCATACATCCTTCATGGTGATTTCTAATTTAAATCATATATATACATAAATTTGCATCCCATACAAAATTCAGCCAATACCCATCTCAAATTAATCAAATCAATCACAAATTTTCAACAACATCCTCAAATTGATAAATCTAGGGTTCAATTAATTCATACAAATTCCCAAATTAAAAAGCCCTAATTTTTAAAACCCATCATAATCTTCTATCATGATCAATTGATTTACAATTATTAACATCTAAACCTAGCTAGCTCTGATACCAATTGTTAGGAATCGATCAAAAACGCAGCGAAATTTTATGTTTAAGAATTTTTCAATCAAAAACCCAACATGCAATTGCTAGATGTTAATAATACCAAAAGGGGGTTAGGAATTCTGTGTACCTTAGCTCGCTTAATCCAAACCCCACACACAGCAAAAACCACAAACAAATTTCTTTCCCAAAAAGTTTGTCTTCAATCACGGATTGGTGTTCCGACTTGAACGAAGAAGAATAGCTCCTGACTTCTGTAGCTTTTGTAGAACAAAGACCGCTTCTTTTGTTTATGAAGAAAAACCGAAACAACTATTGTAGCTTCTTCTCTTATTAATCGATTTGATGTTTTGTAACACCAACCACCGTATGAACTTTTAAGGAACAAGAAAAAAGGAAACTCTCTCTCTCTCTCTCTCTAATAACTCTGCTAGAATTGAGTCCTTCCTGGGGAGGTTTTTGCTTGGATGCATTCTCCATTTGCATCAAGTAAAACTACTCGGAATCTTAACTTCTCCTCTTTGATTTTGTTCTCAATTTCCACCTAAATCAAATTTCCCCCAAATTCAATTGCAAATCCAGAAACCTAGTCTCCCAATTTTCTTCCTAAAAATGCCCTAATTATTCAAACCCCAATCTCAACTTCCCGTTTTCCCCTGAAATGAGCTAATCTTTTCCCACCCAGAGAACCCCCATACCCCAAATTTTAAAGTTCATTCTTCACATACTCTGTTTCAGAAGTATGAGGGAAAATTCATTTCAAGTGTGCTGTTGATCTCAAGTTCCTCAACTTAATCATATCATCCCCCTGTTCATCAACTTCAATCTCTACTTTTCTGATTTAATTAATTTATGATGAACTAATTTTTTCTTCTGCTTTGTGTAATGCAGGATGAATCACGACGGAAGCAATTGCTCCATGCCAAAGCCAACAAGTATAAGATACCCTTCGTTTGAAGTTATAACCCAACAGACCCTTCAGGTAACCTCTTTCATCATTTCCAATACAAATCTCAGTTGAACTTTTATCAGCCCTCATTACTTAAAACCCATGCCCTGTAACCCATCTCCTGTCACCTACCATTTACCCTACCATGAGAGCTACTCAAAGAGATTTCCAAATCCTCTATATCAGATCATCCAAAGCTACCTCAGTAGCTATCAAACCCATACTGCCCATCCCCTTCTTTCTTTTCAATTCCTGCCTCTCTGTCTAAACAAAAGAAAAGTCCTAATATCAGAAACTCCCCCCTCTTTTGGCACACAATGGCCTGTAAAACCCATACAGACATGTGAACCCTCAAAACTCCTTATCTGGAAAAGTCATAGCTTCTGTCACAGGAAAAACACTTTGCTCTCACTCCCAATAGCTCTTACTCCACAAAAAAAGAAGTAATTGGAAGCAACCCCATGGGCAAAATCACCCAGGAGAAATCAGTGGGGGAGAGGGTTCCTGTGCATAAGAATAAAGATCAAAATTTTCATAAAGAAGCTGCCCCTTTGGAGCACTGAAACAAGATATTCCTGTTTAGACAACTCCATTAAAAATAGAAAAGAGAGGTCCATCAGCTGGTCTGCTCCTTCAAAAGAGGAAAATATGGGAGGTCATGAAGTTGTCTCCTGGAAATACTTCTTAACAGGGGAAATCAGCGACCAAGTAAGCCTGAAATCCTTATTAGCAAATGGAGAGTCTCGCAAACAAAGGAAGAGGTCTCAAATGTACTATGAGGGAAAGGAAGAGGTCTCAAATGTCATTAGAAGCCCGAAATCTCTCCCCAACACCTTGATCAACCTAGTACCTGTACCCACAGCAGAAATGCATCTCATACTGGCAGGCAAGGCAGTTGCTCCTCTCATGATTCAACCCAGCATCCTCACAAGGCAGGTAACCCCCTCAATCCTTCACCAAAGCCACTTTTGTATGTTTAAAAGTTCTCCTAACCTTTGCTTAGAAGTTTTTCCTGTGCTGCTCAATATTTTAAAGTTACAGTATTTTTATCACCACAAACACATTGATATCTTTTCCCTGTATACCCATCACAACTGTGATAAAGTTCCCATTGTATGGAATAACTCCTCCAAGTCTTTAGCTAATGTTCTAATTTTGAAGAACATCAAAAAAATTAAATTTGGCTCAAGCTCGATCCATCTCAGAAGCAAGGGCCAGAGTCACTACAGAAGTCTCAGTACAAGCCTGGTGAAATTAAGCCCTACCCAGCCGGATTCTTTCCTTCAAGCCCAGCTATCAAACCCAAAATCTTACCATCCTCATATAACCCAGTTACAAGCCCAGCATCTCACACCCCCCATTATCGAAATTCCACCAATTCTAGCACACAATCCTAACCAAATCATCCAAAGGCCCAATTTCAAGTACCTAAACTCTAACCAGTCCAAGCATAGACAATGCAACAACTCCAAAACTAAAATTAAGGTTATTCTAAGGCAATCGGAAACTACTTTCAAAATTTGGCATTTGCATGCTCTGCTGCATATCCATTTCGTGCATAAGGCTCAAAAAAGGAAAATTAAAAATTACTCTCGTGATCAAACCATTACCATAAACCAGAGCACCTCAGAAACAAATCAACATATTAGGCATCATAAAAGGCAAAGGTCCGCCAAGAATCTAAAAATAAATTATCTTTATAATAAAAAAACTACAAAAATGAAAATTCTTTCTTGGAATTGCCAAGGGTTAGGAGGAATTAAAACCAAACAACATCTAAAAAACACCATCAAGCAAGTAAATCCAGATCATCTTCTTAACTGAAACCAAAACTAGTGAAGAAAAAACCCTAAATTATTTAAGATACTACAGTTATCCCAATATGTGGGCCCAACCCTCTCGAGGTCTCTCGGGTGGCCTGGCCCTAATGTGGAAGGATAACCTAGATATCTCGATAACTTATGAGGTAAGAAATTTGGTGAACCTTAAAATAAAAACTTGCCCAAATGACGAAGAAACCTATTACATGTTTGTATGGGGAAATCCTCTATGGCCGAAAAAAGCTCAATGGGAGCATATTTTGGAAATGAGCAGAGACATTGAATTTCCCTGGATCATCCTAGGAGACCTCAACATAACCCTCTCAACGGAAGATGCGAGTAATCGCTCAGAAGACTCGGACTGCCCCTATGACCCCATCCCGGCCATTATCCAAGCTGCTGGCCTTACTGAATTAAAACACTCTGGCCCAAAATTTACCTGGTCAAACAATAGGGAAAAAGAGCACTTGATTCTAAAAAGATTAGATAGAGGGATTGTCAACCTGGACTGGGAATCTCAATTCCCAATCTCTATCATCCAAAGCCTGCCATGCATCGGATCGGACAACAATCCGATTTTGTTAGAAACTGAGGTAACTCAAAAGAAAATAAAATCTTATTTCAAGTTCTACGAGTGCTGGCAAAATGAAGCGTCCTGTAAGGAGAAAATAGCTGAAAGCTGGCACGCTAGTTCTCAAGGCTCTGACCCCTATATTTTAACCCAAAAGCTTAAAAATACCAGAAATACCCTCCAGAAATGGAAAAGAACCTCTTTCGGAACTGTAGAAGAAAAAATCAAAAATATAGGGAAAAAACTTTTGCCATTAAGGGATAGCACTAACGATAGTGACAGAGAAATGCAAAAAAAACCTGGAACAAGAACTTGAACACTGGTATGACATCCAGGAAAGCTTCTGGATCCAAAAATCGAGAGAATACTTCATAAAGGATGCGGATAGGAACACCAAGCTCTTTCATGCTATCACAAACCATAGGAAAAAATCAAACAACATTGTCAGTCTAAAAGATAAAAATGATCAGTGGGTCAAAACGAGGGAAGACCTCGAAATTCTCTTAAGCTCGCATTTGAAGAGATTAGTTCCACCAGCAACAACTTAATTGATCCCAACATTCTGCAACTCTTCAAGCCTACAATCACCCACCAAGAAAATGAAACTCTTAAGGAGGTCCCTACCTCTGAAGAAATCCAAAGAGTGATTAACAGTATGAAACCTTGGAAAGCCCCTGGTCCAGATGGATTCCAGGCGGGGCTTTATCAACACAATTGGAAAATTATAGGGGAGGATGTAATTAAAGCTATCAAAGCCTTTTTCACCGCGGGGCACATTTTAAAAGAGCTCAACAACACCTATATCGCTCTCATTCCCAAAACTAAAATTCCCCAAACACCAGCGGACTTCAGACCCATTAGCCTGTGTAACACCATCTATAAAATAATCTCGAAGATCTTAGCAAATAGGCTAAAACCTATCCTGAATAGAATAATATCCCCGGCCCAATCGGCCTTTATCCCTACCAGAAATATCCATGACAATGTTATCATAGCCCAAGAAGTGGTGGAAGCTATGAAAAGGAAAAAAGGTACCTCTGGCAGATTAGGGATAAAACTGGATATGAGCAAAGCCTTCGATAGGATAGAATGGTCCTTTATCTTAGCGGTTATGAAGAAAATGGGATTCTCTGATAGGTGGTGCAGTCTCATAAACCAATGCATTTCTACCTCTACCCACTCCATTATCCTTAACGGAGAGCCATGCAAGTTCTTCAAGCCAACCAGAGGCATAAGACAAGGGGACCCCCTTTCCCCATATCTCTTCATCATCTGCATGGAGGCTCTGTCCAAGATGATTGACAGTGCAAATGACATGAGTTTCTTGAGTGGAACAAAAATCTCAATATCGGGTCCTCCGATCTCCCACCTCCTTTTCGCTGATGACTGCCTTGTCTTCATCGAAGCAAATCAGTTGGAAGTAAATAACCTTCTTTCCATTCTAGAGGAATTTAGCCAGTCGAGTGGCCAGTGCATCAATTTCAACAAATCCGGAATTTTCTGCAGTAAGAATATCGAGGAGGGTTTTCAAGAAGCGATAAGGGTTTGGCTTGATATGCCCAGAATGACGGAAGAAGAGAAATACCTAGGCTTTCTTCTGTTCCGGAAAAAATCTAGAACCCTCACCTTTGATTCCATCATGAAGAGTATGGAATCCAAACTCCAAGGATGGAAATCCAAAATACTATCCCAAGCCGGAAGAGCTACCATGATCCAATCGGTTATAAATACTCTTCCCAACTTCCAGATGGGATGCCTCGAAATGCCTAAAAAATCTATAAACTCCATGGACAAAATCCAAAAGAATTTCTGGAACACTGGGAAAGGCAATGTTAGAGGCCACTCGATGGAAGCTTGGGAATCTCTTTGCCAGCCAAAGAGCATGGGAGGCCTTGGCTTCAAAAATTTGATCTGATTTAATGAAGCCATGCTCACTACACTTGCCTGGAGACTCATTCACAATGAAACCGATCTATGGGCAAGGGTTCTGAAAGCCCGTTATTTTTCCAACTCTAGCCCCCTCGACGTTCAAAAAAACGTAAGGGATACTTGGATTTGGAGAGGTATCCGTAAGGGATTAGGCATTATCCGGGATCACCACTTCTGGTCCATCGGAGATGGTACCCAAGTTAAGATTTGGGACTATAACTGGCTAAAAAGTATGAAAGTAGAGGAAATAACAGAAAACCAAAAAAATTCCGGCCTTACCTGGGTTAGTGAGATCATTGATCAAGAAACCCTTTCCTGGAATACTTCCATCATTAGGAATCTGTTCTCCAGTTGCCAAATCGATGAAATATCGACCATTCCTATTATACAGGGAGCCCGGGATGAAATGGGATGGAACCTCACCACCAATGGAGCCTTTTCTGTAGCCTCAACCTACAAAAAATTGGTCCAAAATAATATGGCCTCTCCCAGCACCACTCAAATGGACCCGGGAATATGGAAAAAAATCTGGTTAATCAAAACCCCTTACAGAATAAACATATTCTTATGGAAAATGGTAAAACAAACTTTGAAGGTTAGAAGTAAATATTTTCAAACATATGGACTATAAGGACCAACTTTGTCCAATTTGCAACAAGCATGTGGAAACCAGTACACACCTCTTTATGCACTGTGAGCTTGCTAAGAAAATCTGGCAGACAATCTGGCCCAATCTGTACACCAACATGTTATCTTACAACTGCATTTTAGAATGGATTAAATCCTGGCATAAGCAAAACAACATGATTTCTTTCAAAGATAAAACTTCGATTGCTTATATAACCCGTATTCTATGGCGGATCTGGAAGCATAGGTGTGACATCCTCTTTAAAGAGGTAAAACCAAATCCCACTACAGTCCTTCACATTATAGCCAAAACAGTGGCCTCTCCCCATACACAACCCATCAATATCAATCACACACATCCACCTATCCCACTACTTCATCCCAACCCCATTCACACCCAAACCCCCACCACTTTTCAGCCTAAAGGCTCCTCTAGTCACCTCTCGGTAGGTGATGGCAATCGCCAAGTCTCTTTATCCCATCAACAAGACCCGGTCGATTCCTGCAGAATGCCATTATTTCTGAAAAAGCCCTTGTGACTTCTTGGGCCGCGACAGAGGTTGATTATGTTATTATAAACTTTGATGGCTCTTATTTTATAACAGAATATGCAGCATGTTATGGAGCAATAGCACGTACTCCAAAGGGCTCTTTCTTAGCAGGCGTTTCGGGAGTGGCTAGAGTTGGATCTAGTCATCAAGCGGAAACTTGGGCCCTGAAAGAAACCATCTGTTGGGCAAAAGAGAAAGGATGGAGCAACATTTTGTTTCGAGGAGATGCTAAGATGATCATCGACGACATCAATGGCATCACATCCTCGACCCCCTGGGCTTGTCACGCACTAGTAGTAGAATGTAAAAGGCTTTTAAAGTTATTTCATTTCTGTAAATTAACTTTCATAGGCAGAGAGGAAAACAAGATAGCAAACGATATGGCAAACTTTGCTCGTTTGGATGGGTCGGGGAAAATTTGGAACGAGTCCGCTCCTTTCCTTACCCAACTAAACATAGACATGTGTAGTCCTTTATTCACTTAATGAGAATCGTTTCTTTGGTCAAAAAAAAAACAAGAAAAAAGGTTCATGTTTGTTTTCTAAGTTAAATAAAAGAACCTAGCCATTTTGAGGGCCACCCAAAACTAATTTGTGGTCATTTTTTTAAATCCATCACATGGATGTGGCTATGGGATAACCTATTGATATGTAAAAATATTTAAATACCCTCTCAGTAATCAAACAATTACCATTAACCCTTTCACTAATAAAAGTTTAAAAACCTAAACCTAAACCTAAACCTAAACCATTCTCACCTTCTTCTCTACCGATTATCAATCTCTGTTTTCTCTTCTTCTTCTTCTCTTGTTTTCAAACTACCGATTGTGGCATTTCCAATTCATCATAAACTGATTAGTCATAAACCAATTCATCGTACAATCGTAAATCAATTCATCGTCGTAATTACAATCTAAAAATGGCAAGAAAAAATAAACAACACGTTAACCTGCTAATACTAACTTGACGGATTTTGCCGAGAGAATAAGAAATAGAGAGATTGTTGAAGAATATAACGAAGAACACGAAGATGATAACCTAGAAACGGAGACTGATTCCGACAATCAGACTCTCCAGAACTTTGTAATGGCTCCAATAAGGTAAGGGTTTACCATTATTTGTGTTTATTTTGCTTCAATCGAATGAAATCGTCAATAGAATATCAAGGGTTTTAGGTTATATGTCATAATCGGTAGTTTCGTGTTTGTATTTAACTACCGATTATGTTAGTGTTCTTCATTGCTCATGAACATCATGCACAATCGGTTGTTATGTTTAGTCATAAACTACCGATTATATTCCTGGACCAAAATTTAGGCATAATCGGTAGTTTCATGTAGGGTTAAACTTCTGATTATGAAAGTTAGTGATTTATCAAAAACATCGACCATAATCGGTAGTCATATTTGGTCATAAACTACTGATTATATTCCTGGACCAAAATTTAGGCATAATCGGTAGTTTCGTATAGGGTTAAACTTCCGATTATCAAAGTTAGTGATTCCTCAAAACATCGACCATAATCGGTAGTTATATTTAGTCATTAACTACCGATTATATTCCTGGACCCAAATTTACACATAATCGGTAATTAATTTTTTTATGTAACTATCGATTGTATATGTGTCCATAGACTTTTCTGTTCCATTTTTTATCCACAATCGGTAGATAATGTAGAGCCCGAGCTACCGATTATGCACAATTGGTAGGTATTTTGTTTTTTTGACTACCGATTATGAACAATCGATTGAGTTTAATTTACTTTGTATACCGCTTATGTAGTGATTATACGGTGTCTTGTTGGAAATAATTGTTCTTTATTTTGTATCAAAGAAGGGAAAGGCGATCTAAGCATTCTCACGATACAATTCTTTCGGGGCCTCATCATGAAGGGGGTAAGAAAGTAACTGCTAGTGCAAGAAGAAAAAAGAGCGCAAGAGGCATTGTTATCACCGAAGGAACTCAACCAAGTGTTCCAAGAAGTAGAAACGAAGAAGAAGGAGAACCAAGTTCTCCACAAGATGGATACCATAATGAAGGAGGATCAAGTGGTACAAAGAAGCCAGCTAAGAAGAAAGGAGGACACAAGGTCCCTGACTCTTTGAAGACGAAGGGTATTCAAGAAGGCCAAATCTCTGTCCTCCCAAGAGATGGATGAGATCTATTATTTGGGTATGGGCGAAAAAAATTTACTCAACTGAGGTAATAATTATAAAACATCAATCTTAACATATTATTTTTTTATTCGTAGAAGTGTTAACTATTATTCTAATTGTTTTTTAATTCGTCGTGTATATTAGGATCATTCTGATGTGGTTCGTCTACTCAAACCTACGTTTGCACCAACAAAGATAAAAGATTGGCCGTTAGAAGGTAAGTGTGAACGGTTCCAGTAAATTATATTGCACCCGGGGTTATCTACGGCTGCCGAGAATTCAATGTTACATCACGACCGGGTGTCGATATCAGCCTTCATGGAGAGGATGTATCCTGAGACCGATAACTTCCACATGTCGTGGGGAGAGATGACGATCACCCCCGATGATGTGGTGAAGATTCTAAGTCTCGCTGACCATGGTACGGCGGTGAAGTTTGATTATATGAAGCAGTTAAGCTGGGAACAACTATATTGTTACACTGAGAAGTGCCTTGGTTGGGATCGAGCGACATCCGACGAAGAGTTCCAACGGTGCTTTCCTTACAAAACCAGGCATTTAATCATGGTTCAACTGATGAAAATGTTCAGAGGCACCAACGCTAAAGAAGAGATCAATCCAAAGTTTAGCGATGACCAGGTCAATGCTGCAGCCACTGCATATCTTCTTTGTGTTTTGGGATGTGTCATTTTCCCCGATGCTAGTGGCAACCGGGTCGACGCGAACCTTCTACAACTTTTGTATCCCCTCAACAAAGTTCGTGACTATTCGTGGGGCACCGCATGTCATGCGTTCTTGATGGAAGAGTTAAGAAAGGCATCCAAGGAACAGACTAGCCAAATTGCCGGGAACGTGAGCCTACTACAGGTATTTTGGTAACTCTATTGATGGTTTGATTGTTATTTATTTTTTCATCTTTTAAGAATCAATTTTCTCATACTTGGTTTGATATGTACACTAGACATGTATCTATGACCACTTCCCGTCCACTCGAGTTGGCGAAAGAGAATCCGGCGTGGGAGAAAGGAACACCCCGAGAAACAAAATAAATATTTGACGACAATCATTCAAGGAATAAAGAGCAGGAGTTGATTCCTTTGAGGAGGAAATTAGACTCGATGGCGTCCAAATATGTATGCTTTGATCCATACTGGGAAGACCGAGCTAGTGGTCATATAACGCGAAGGTCTGAGTTGTCGTTCTACTATGGACTCTTGTGGCATCCCACTGGATATGTCATGTACAATGCCTCTAGGGTGATGCGTCAACTCGGTTATGTCCAAGAAGAACCTATGAGACACATCTTCGGCAAGTTCAAATTGGACGTGGAGAATTGTGTTTTTGGTAAGGAGTCGATCACAGTAGTTTACTCTGGTAACCCATCCGTTGAAGATTGGAACAACAGGATGTAATACATGATCAACGAGGGGATACCTGTAAACCGAGGTGATGAAGCAGATCCACGCTATATGGTATGGTACCGGCAGCATTTTCATCTTCATGTGATCCGTGAAGATAAAGGAAATACCAACAGGGTGTCCGAATATACTTGTATCATCAAAGACAAACCCTCTGGTTATGAAAGGCTGGTACGTAATGTTATTTCCTTTTGATTCTAGTATTACGGCTCAATATTTTAGATAATAATCGTTTGATTGTTATTGCCTAAAAACAGGAAAAAAAAGGTTTGCATTTTTCTCAAAGAAGATATCTGGGTGCATAAATATGGGAGTGCCTCCATCAGTTGAGAAGATGATGAAAGAGCATAAAGACCTCATTGACAACATTGATAATGAAGCCTATGCTAGCAAGTTTGGGGAGAAATCTGCGAATAAGCCTAAAAGGCTAGCAGCAAAGCCGACCAAAAGATCTCGCGGTTCATCGAGTGATGATGCTGAAGCAAATGTCCCTTAGGGTGAAGCCAATGCCGCTGATGCTGAAAGGTTGTTAGCCCATGGTGCTCATCGTCGTCGTACTAAAACCAAACTCACTAGAAATTAGATTGTGGTTGTTTACTTTATGGATTTGTCTCTGGTGTTTAACATTACTGATGTTTTAACTGTCTAACATTTGAAAGGATTTTATGTTCTTTTTGTGAGTTATCAATTGATTTGCAAGAGATTTACTTTTAACAATTTATTTTGTTCAAATTTTACATTATAATCGGTAGATAATTGGTTTGCAACAACTACCGATTAAGTATACTCATCAACAATCGGTAGATAACAATCAACCATTATGTTAGTGTAATACAATCGGTAGTTAAATATCTACCGATTATACTTACCCCAGGAACTGCATGTTCCTGGACACATTTTGCACCATAATCGGTAGTTTAAAAAAATTCTTAAACTACCGATTACTCATTTTCAAAATGTTGAAATTTTGATAATTTTTTCGATTTCCAATTTGGGACTACACATTATAATCGGTAGCTTAGAAAATTCTTAAACTACCGATTATGCATTTTCAAAATGTTGGAATTTTGAAAAAAAAATCGATTTCCAATTTGGGGCTACATGCATAATCGGTAGCTTAAAAAATTCTTAAACTACCGATTATGCATTTCCAATATGTTGAAATTTTAATAATTTTGTCAATTTCCAATTTGGGCTACATGCATAATCGGTAGTCTAAAAAATTCTTAAACTATCGATTATGCAGTTCCAATATGTTGAAATTTTAATAATTTTTTCACTTTTCAATTTGGGGCTACATGCGTAATCGGTAGTTTAAAAAAAAATTAAACTACCGATTATGAATAAAATGAAACACTAACTACAAATAGAATTCAGTTCTTGGTACTTGATCTCATCTTGTAAACTTGAAAACAAGAATGCTATATCATATTTTCTTTTCTTCTTATTCAACTTCTTAATCTCTTTTAGTGAGGGATAAGAGCGAAATATTTTATGAACCCCTTCTTGCACAAATGTTTTTGAAGAACGGAAATTCTCTATGTGATTGGTTAAATAATAATGAATTTTGCGGACACCATCAGGGCGTTTTACTGTCCTCCGACTTCCCCTGTGCGTATCGTAGAGAATAATACATCCATAATTATCTAACCAGTGAAGTAATATTTGATCATGGACAGTCACAATACGAGCACCCTCCCGTCGTTTTAGATCCTTCAACGGAGGTAAAAATGAAGGTCCCGAAAATGAAAGAACAAAAGTCTCAGGTGTCCATACCATTTGATGTTCAGCGTCGTTGTACTTCACTCTAGCTAACTTCTCTAGGTGAACCTTACACTTACTATGCTTTCCAAATATTTCCATATGCGCGGCACATAAGGATCCTTGGTGTTCAAACAGTTGGTATGAGTCACCGCATTCATTTGGCAAGTTGAATGATTTGAAACTTCTCTTCGTGAAGATCATACATTAACAATTCACTAGGTGTACTATTTTGGTTCTTCCAATAAAGACCTCCATTGCAAAAGACGGCTGATTTTTTCGTTTTTGAAACACATTCAAAAGCCAATAATGGAGGAAGTAGTTCTTCGTCTATGTTGCTAAACGGAATCTCTCTCCATGATGATGATTTGCTTCCCAATGTAAAAACCATGCATACAAACACAAAAACAAGCTTGAATTGATTCGTTACGGAATCAAACCCGAATCCATAACTCTTAATCCGTTTTGTAGGACGAGGTGCAAATATAACCAGAATCTCACGTCTAGAAGGATTGCATACCTCAATGAGTTCATTTTTTGTCCTATATAGACATACTAAACCATGACAAAAACCAACCAGTTTTCTTTTACACCCACTTTTAATGGTTCCTAGTCTATGAAAAGCATTATTATCATTCCGCACGTCGCCTTTCTCAGCCATGTCGAGAGAGAAGAACTGATTTGTGACATCTCCATCCAAAAAGAACGGACACCTTGTACTACTGGCTTTATAAAACTTAAAAGAGTAAATTGAGTTCTTTTGTGTATAATGACAGAAGTGAGAGGATGCAAAGTATTCGGAGAAAATTGTAGCTGACCAAAGCTTACACACAACACTAAATTTGATTAAATACTTTGGAGGGAGTCTAGAAAGTATCTCGATGATTACCTCGTACGGAAGATTAACACTGAACTTAGGAGTTGTAGTAGTACTGATTGTCTTGATGGGTTTCTTCTTTTTCTTGTGTTGTAATGGAAATTTCAGTTTGAAAAGAGTTGAATGAATTCGTTTTGAGGATGATTGTATCTTCCTTTTCTTCTTTTGTTGGTTGGAAGTTTGGTTCTCTAACTTTCTTTTCTCCATGACGGCAGCAGCAAAGAAAGATGGAAATGGAACTGTTTTGGGTTTAGGGTTTGTTCTGATTAAGTGTATCCTATATATATGGCCGTGTTTAACAAGGGTTTAAATTTCAAACACGGCCGTCTCATAAACTTGCTGGCGTTAAATTGTCAAGTGCCGGAGTATCATTTGTTCCTAGGGTTGTTTTCGGTAAGAAACGAAAACTTTCTAGGCCTGAGGGAAAATATGTTAATATGTTAACGAGAGAAGAACTCTAGCTATAAGCCTGTGACACACGTCCACCTAAAGTGCCCAAGCACGCCCCCTCATTCTTTTTGTCTTTTTAATAAATAGTTCTGCTTTGCTTAGAAAAATAAAATAAAAAATTAAGGTATGGAAAATTTAATTCGAAAAGAATCTATCATATGCATTTTGGACATCGTTGTCCCAGTTCTCTTGAGCTTTTACAGCTTGAAATATTAAGACGGACTATGAAGCCCAATTAAGCAGATCATACTGACCATAAAGCATAGAGGGATGCCTTGAGAAGAGAACCATAATCATCTACGAAATGCAAGCAATTAAAAATCACGCAGTTTAAACAAAATTGTACTTCTTTTTTCTGCTTTAACTTCTCTATAAAAGTTACCCCAATTCTGTTAAACTCCAATTAAAACAAAAAACAGGAATTTCCTCGACATGCTACAGAATAAAAAAAGCCAGGGGGGAGCCTCTATTAGAAGTCAACATTGCGCTACCACTTTGTGAGTTAAACAAGAGAAGGAAGAGGTGGTAACACCACGCATTCCCTGTAAGTTAGTTCGTGTCTCTCTCTCTCTCTCTCCCCCTCCCTTTTGCTAAAGAAATATAAAGCTGCAGTATCTTCACTTCTTCTTCTTTGTTGTCTTGTTGGACTGAGCATAAGCAGTTCCCTGACAGATGTTTAAAAATAACAAAAAGATCCAAATTAGACTGCTGATGACTTCAAATGTACAAGAATGGGCCGACTCGGATACCAACTACAACCCAGAAGCATTATATTGAAAAAATAAGACCTGTGAAAGTGATCAAACTGTAGAAAATAAAAACAAGAGACAGCTCCGTACCTCCAACCATTCGTCCATGGATGCATCTCTAGTCCCTGTTCCAACTTCCACCTTTGGTACCCTCTTTGTTTTCTGAAGACAAAAAACGAAGGCAGAATATAAATACACATGGCAGTTGCATTTCTTTGAAAAAATATGGATCTACATCTTATCATGCATGCATCCACAGGAGCTCAATCTATAACAAGTGACAATTTAATATGAAAAAAGAAATACATTAACATTATGAGCTTGATAGGATTAGGAAATTCTGTAGAAGGAAACAACAGCTTTTATGATTGTTTTAACAAGATACTTTAGATGCAACAATGATGCTTCAGACAAGAATATAAAGAACAATAATAACAGTATATAATTACCTTGCTGAAGTTTTGTATTTGACCATAAACCCACAAGCCAAAAAGAGCGAGAAGACCCAGTCCAAGGCAGATGAGGAAAACAGACTCGATGCTGAGAAGGCCACCAGCCTCAACAACTTCAACAGTGCCGTTGTAGAAAGTGCTCTGGTAGGGTTTCTGATTAATCTCATAAATAATGGTACCTACGAGGTCAAATGTTCCAGGCTGCAAAAAACAGAACAGAATTTAGGTTGCTGTGAACTTATAGTGCATGCGAGTTGAAGTGTTGAACAATTTACCAATTAAGAAATTACATTTGAAATTATAACACAAATACTAATGTTAGGGGAAATATTCACTGTTAGAAGATAAAATACCTGCAAGTACTTGCTAACAGAGAAAAGGTAGGGGAAGGTAGCCTGAGTTCCAACTGGTACAGAACCGTTGTAGAATTGCTGCAATTGTGACAAAAGAATATAAACAATAAACATAAGCTCGAGTTGTTGAAGTAATAGTTTAAGAAACCAAAAGGCATAAAAGCGCATTAGAACAAATTGGAAGGCTTAATATGGAAAATGGTCAAGCACAATATTACAGAAAGCCAATATATTTTCAACTTCCACTGTCGAAGATTAGATGAATGAAACATCCATTAAAAAACAATCTAATCGGGTAGAGAGTCTTCATGGGGTTACCTGAACAGTGAGATTTTGCACCAGCAGATTATGATCGAAGGGAAGATGCAGACTAGCTCTAAGGGCAACGACGGTCAATTTTGACTCACCTATTTAATCATTCACAATGCAACTGATTCAGTGAATTTAGCTAACAAGAATCAAAAGAACAAAGAAAACAAACACTAAAAACAGAAGACCTTTGTAACCTTACGTACATATTTTGAATCAAACAAAATCACGACCAAACTAATAGCTAATTTCAGACTTGAACCACATAAAGATACAAGTGCCAATTAAATACAAAGAAGCACAAACAAAGATTCGCAGCCAAATTTTAAACTGTATCACTCAAACATACCCTCATTCTTCAATCCAACTAGTACTTCACTCTCTTCACCAGCTGGAATAACTGCAGTATCATAAAGAACAACATTAACTTGACCTCTTAAAAATGAAACATATTAAAGAACAGAAATCAACCTCTACCTACGTTTTGCAAAATTTTTAGGGAAGATACAGACAGTATCAACTCCTGGAGCTGAAGCCCAACTCCTGAAATCAGGAATATCTTCATCAACAGTTTCAGCTTCCTCATGTCCTTTGATAACATCAGCCACAACATCGTCCAAATCAGCTTCTGAATCAGCCTGACACCTCACACCTACATAGAAATTCAAATGAATTAGTAATAAAAAATTATCAACAAAACTTGTCAACATCAATTTCAAAGATGTAAACATCAAAGAAAAATTCTACAACAAAGTAATTATTATAAAACGAGGTTTCAAAGATCTAACAAAGAGTAATCTGAAATTCTCAATTATACAGATCTTTACAATTAAATCTCCTAATCCAGTAAATCGTTAACAAATTAAGCGATCTCAAATAAAGAAGTACTCAGAATAGTCTAAGCATATCCGATCTCATAACATGCAACTAACCAAAAACCCTAAAATGCAAGAAGAAAAAAACAAAATCATAGTAGAGGAAATTAAAAATGAACGAAGGATCTAGCTAAAACAGATCTAGAATTGAGATTCTAGATGTAAGAGAAGAAGAAAAAAACCTGATAGGAATGGTGAAGCGAGAAGGAAAACAGCAAGAAGGAAAACCCTAAAAGCCATTGAAGTTGATTTCATGATTGGATCGATGATAACGAGAAGAAATATTTTTGTTCTTTCTTTCTTCTTTTGGTCGTCTTCTCTTATTACTCAAAACCTTGAGATTATAGATTTCAACGCTTATCGCTCGATGTTATATTTGCTTGGTTCCACTTCCACGTCTATCCCATGATATTACGAACCGGTTTCTAATTCTGGTTCCGATTTTCGGTACTTGACAAATCGGGGACTCCGACTGTCGTTTTGTTCCGGGTTGCAGAACGAACTTATTACTTGTAGAGGATGTTTGGGTACAGATTACAGACTCAGATTTTTTATAGGGTGGTACTTGTGCAGGTCAGAGTATGTGCTTTTTGTGCTCATTTGGTGTCCACGTCTGATTCAGACAGTGTTTATCTGACTCGTAAGTTGTCTGAAAGCTAGACTAAAATATCTGACTCATCTGGCTCAGTGGTTTATCTAAGGAAAATGAGGACGTTGCCACAGATCCACTTGAGCAAGAAAAAAATCCCAAGAGCGGCAATTGTCAAAAAAATAAAAAATAATAACAGAGTTCATATAGGACCACATGATTCACAAAGGACCACTCTTTTGGCAACTTATAATTTTTGACGGACAAAACCAAAGTAAGCAAAGAAAAACACCACATTCTCTTGCAGTTGAACACCCATGTAATAATATGTAAACAAACTTCTTCAACTTTGCTTCGTGTCAATACTTGTTCAAACCTGCTACTTGTCTACCAAAACAATGCATCAAACTATCTTACTCCTAGCCTCCTTTTATTTTTGGGCAAAGCGACAAAATTCACACAAGGTGCTAATCGTGCACAAAAAAGAAACCATACAAAAAAAACAGATTTTGAAAATATACGTCTCATGCGTAATGAATGTTCTCATCCCAACTAACAACCAGAGTTTTTACCACATGAATAGAAAGGACAACAAAGTTCTAGTATGCTTCGCAATTTAGCCATGCACCAGTTAGGTAGACGAAAAACTACTCACATCCAATTGCTCAAATCACCGTCCAATTAGACCAAGGAACATGTTATAAGTTTTATAGAAGTTCTTTTTCTAATCTACCAACTGCTGTGTATAAATGGGGTTCAAAAGGCTTAAAGTGAATATGATTATCGAACAATGTTTTCCCACAGTCACATTTATAATGCGCATGATGCTTGAAACAATAGTACCATCGTAAATAGGAAACTGAAACAAAGTAAGAAGAAAATGAGAGCCCTGAATAAGGATAGAGAAAAGAAGAAGAGCTCTAGCCTCCTTTGCATATCACTTCAAGCAGAGGATCCACGATATAATGGAGGGGTACATTGAACAGCCTTATCAACTACTAGTACTTTCAGATGTAGAAACTTCAGTGCTGCAAACAGGACAGACCTGCACCATGACCAAGATCCAATGCATATATAAGCCTGAATTCAGTCATTTGAAGGGTTAAAAACTTAACCATTTTTGCTCAATACGGTAAAAAGCAATACAGGAACAATCTTCCCAAGAAGGGTATCAATTAGGCTACTTTTTAGGACCCCTATAAGGTCCAGAGCATTGTTTCAACAATCCCAAAGGCATAAAAACCAGGTCAAACTCTATATACTCCAACCTATTATACGAAGACAACCTGCTTTAGGAAACATAAAAAAGGTGGGTGGAAATTTGTTTAAGTAGTTGTCTAGCATTTGGTTGTCGTACACTGAACCATATATGTATATGAATGAGGGGGTTTACTTAACGAAAGAAATGTTTAAAGAGCAGAGAGTGAACCTTGTTTATTTGCAGCCAATTGTTTATGCATTCGGGGTGGTAAGCATGTTTGCACGATAAAGCAGTCAAGGTCTCCCCGTCATCAAATTCCAATCTGCATATGACACATCTGCAACACGCAAATGCAAAATTTGATTGATTAAATTGCTAAAGCATCATAACAAACAAAGAAACAATTATTGTACTTACTGTTCTGTGCCTCCATCCTGTTCTTGCGCTTTGTAACTTACGGAAGGCAGAGCAGCAATTGTGTCTATTGAAAGACCTCGGCTTTCAGTTCCAACTACTTCACCTAATGCAATCAACTCCTGCAATAATAGAACCATATTTCATAAGAACAAACCCTCCTTATAAAGCTCCATAAAGGACCCCAGTAACCAAGTAGCATACCTCATATGATAATTCATCTGGATCTACCTCTTCCCAGTCCTGAAAAAATCAGCAATTACAGAATAAGTTAAATCTAATGGACCTTTATTCACCTAAGATCCAATCTTGTCCAGAATCAACTAATCTCCTTCATCACCCTACACATATGAAAAATGGGGCACCTTGACAAAAGTAGCTTTAGCAAAGTGAATATAATCAAGGAAGAGAAGGGTCAGCTCTAATAACCACCATGCAAACAAACAAACAAAGCATCACTGTCTCTTCATTATTCATCCTCATCTAATATAAGTATCCCATTGTTTTTATGAAGTGGTAGAGACCGGTGTGACAAACCTCACTGAGTGGACATTACTGGGGCGATCTACAAATTTAAGTTAAGTTATCAAAGTGAATGTCTAAATTGAAAGTGTGTGTCCAGGAGTGGTGAGGGGAATGTTAGTCATGTAACTTCATACATACGAAATTATTTTCTGGTTGAAAATGAATTTTTTAGGTGAAGTTCTTTAAGAACCTAAAAAAGGTATAGTATATCCTTCCATCATTGGTTCTAACACCCATAAATATATAGTAGACAATTCCAATATATTCTTAAATTTTATATACAAGTTTACGATTATATTCCTTCTGGTGTTGTTTATGCAAGGTGATTATTCAAATGCTCTGCTGCAAAACCAGGAGGAAGTGTTGCTTTGTTGTCTACATGTAGGATATACATCCAAACTGAACTTGAGAAAGACTGTTGATATAAACACTGTAATAATAACGTTTCTCTGGATAAATATCATGCTATTTTCAGATATCCACCAAAGCTTCACAGTGTCGTAATAGAAAAACGCAATTTTAGTAGGTTTTTAACTGCGTAAACAGATGATGCATTAAACAAGATTACCTGCTGGGAGTCATCGCTATCATGATCCTCATCCACGTCTGGTTGCCCTTGAACTACAAAAGTTTAAACAAAGCCCTATTTAAAAATTTAATCTTAAAGATATAAAAACAAGGACAAATATAAGAGTTTACCTACAGAGGTCATATTATTTTAAGACTTACAATCATTTAGCCCTGCAAAGGCCATCAAGCGGATAGCCATTTCTCGCTCTTCAGCCTCCTGAAGGTATCTTGCATAGGCCTCATCATCTTCGAAAGTTGGGGATTCAGGTTGGGCAGCTTCATCATTGTCCTCCCCTTCGGGATGAGCATGCACATCAAATGCATCTTCTTCATTGGCACCATCCTCAGAATCCACATCATGATTTAAAACCTCATCGTCATCATCATCCTCATAAACTTCATCATCGTAATCATAACTTCCATTTTCTGAACTTCCATAATCACTAACATGCCCATTCATCCTCAACATCAAATATGCTCTTTCCTTTACCAAATTCAAACACAACCCAATCAAAATCAATCTTAATTAATATTAATAATTCCAATTGCATAACCCTAACTACAAAGCATACACAAATAAATATTCAATAACACTGAAATCTAGCAAGAAAACGAATAGTCGAACTCAAAATTGAAACTCAAGTTCAAAGACAAACCTGTTCCTGTAGAGTTCTAGCAAGAGCAAGGTCGGCATCAATCTGACTAAGACTTGTAAAAGGAGTTCTAGAAGACTGTTGTTGTTGTTGAGTTGATGGGGATAAATTCGTTTCAACCTCGTTTTCTGTTTCAACAACTACAGAATTAGGGTTTGAAACATTGGGTTTTGCTTCTTCTGGTCCGTTTTTGATGTTCTCCATTAATTCAAAAAATTTCAAACACCAAAATCAAAAACCCTAAGTAAGGGGGGGAAATCCGGAAAGAGAACTTTCGATGAAGTTTAAGATCGAAAACTTAGATCGTTATTGAGAATTGATTCAAGATGAATGAATGAATGATTGGATGTTTGATTGAATTACCTATAAAAGATTTATTGCAGTGATGTGAAAGAAACGGGATTTTTGTTGAGAGAAAAAAAGAAAAGTAAAGTAAATTTTACGATTTTTATATATGAGAGAGAAAGATCCTTTTTCTTTTACTTTTATTAAAGATCGGACACGAATCTATGTATACGTTGTTAGCGGTGTATCGGTTTTACTGTTTGGGATTGTTAGTCGGCGTCTTGATATTTTGTTTCTTCCCGTTTCGGTCTTATTTTTTGTTTGTTTTTTTCCGTTAGTCTGTGAATTTGGTAGATCGTAATACTCTTTCCGTCCTAATTTAAAAACGGAACTAGTCTAGTTTTTTAGATTAAAAAAAAAAAAAATTATATAAGGATTTATTATTTTTGTTATCCTATCCCTTATTATATTTCTAACACCGAAAACATTTTGATTAATTTTAGACATATTATTTTGGACCTACCACTAAAAGTTAAAATATGTTACCAATTAATATGTTTAATTAGTGTTAATTAATTTAAATGGTGATTAAATTAATTGGTGATTAAAATTAGATCATAGTTAGTGTTAGATGGTAAGAATTAGAGTAGAGTTTTTTTATGAAAGTTTGCATATGAAAAAGAAAAGGTTAGGAAAACTAGGGTTTTGTGATTTAGTAGTAAAATAAAAGTTTATAGTAACGATGAAGATCCTAGTGGTGATGATGAAGTGGGTGCATCTGCGTATCACCAATCAGATTATAGTGAGTTTGATCCTATCAATTTGGGTTATTTGTTGGATGAACAAAAACGTGTAAACCTAGGCATATTTGATGAATTTAATCAAGCAAATGAAGAATCTAACCAGGAAAATGAAGGTTTTAATGCTTCCAACCGTCATGTATACACGTTCTAAGGATCTCGAAACATGTTTTTGAACCTTATAATCACCCAAAAATGGATTTTTTTTTTATAAAGTTTGGGATATTTTATAGGTTACATACTACCTAGAATCGGCGGATGTGGTCATGAACAACGACTGATTTTGATATATATTTTGACGGGATTGTTAGGTAAAAAATTGGTTGTTATGGACTCACACGTCCACCGATTCTATAACTTGGAGATTTTCCCAAAATTCGCCAAGATTACAATAAGTCGATAGGTGTTTCTCTATGCGCCGATTCTAATCGAAAAAGTGCCCAGAGAGTTCCACTTTTGTTGAATGCTAGAATTGGCACACAAGTCAGTTCACGTTTGCCGATTCCAGCATTTGGGGATTTTTCTCAATAATGTAGGCCATGTAGCTTCGGTGGATATAAGAGGACCTAAAGGTCGATTCTGTAGAATCGTTGTACACGATTGTTACATGTCCACCAATTATGTTAGCCTAATTTTTTCAATATATGTTTGTAGATTGTTCAAGCGCTCGGCGAAGATCAACCTGAACCCGTGTCTGAGATCGGGTATGATACTTCTGACTACTATTACACTGATTTGGTGTGGGAAAACAGGGACGACGCAAAACAATGATTTGTGGATAAAAACATGGAGATAAAATGCGCATTAGTCTTAGGCCGTCGTTTGATTAGATTGTCTGAAAATTATTTGCGAGAGAAGTGACAAGATTGAAAGTAACATTACAAAGGACAAACTGTATATGAAGAAGACGCAAAGGGTCTACATGATTAAATCAAATAAGCATGAGTGTCCGTTTAAGATTATAGTGCATAGACCCGATGGTGCATATAAGCTTTATAAAGTGATGAATGGTCGTCACAATCATGATGATCCGGAATCTCTTATTGGACATTCTGTCATTTGTAGGTTAAAACCACATCAAAAAGCAACGGCAAAGTCAATGAAGACAAGTAAACCAAGTAATATTCTTAGGAAGATCAAGGAGGATGATCCTAATAACTTTTCCACTTTGAAGCAAATCTATGTGGAAAGAATAAATATCAGGAGGACGGAATGGGATGGTAGAGTGGTTATGGACAATCTCAATGGTTAGTCGAGCAACACAACTACATAACGAAGAGCAGGTAGTGGACGGCAAAGTGACTCGTCTTTTTTTGGGGCATCAGAAGATGATCCAATTGGCTCAATTCTTATTCAAGTTTTGTTGATAGATTGCACTTACAAGACAAACTAGTACAACATGTGTAATATCCCATGTTTTTATTTCCCGTTTCGGGTTGGGTTTTAGCCGACTTGGATAACCTTGTTGTTTAGGTTGTTGTTTCGTTTGCCTTATTCTATGTGGGTTGATTGAATTAGGAAAGCTATAAGTTATGGTGGAAATAGAGTCACCTAATTTAATTTTAGTAAGTAAATAAAATAAAGAGATAATGAAAAGATAATTAAAAAATTAAATAATTTATTAATATAATATTTAATATTAGTATAAGGTTTAATTAAATTAGGGAGAAAACCAAAAAGGTTAGAGAGAATGAGAAAGAGAGGAATCTAGGGTTTCTAGAGAAGAAGACTATGGATAATCAAGAGAAATTTGTAGTTATTAAAAATGTAGAATGCTAGATCCCTTTTTTTTTTGAATGATTTGCTTGTATGAAAATTCGTATGATTTTGTATTGTTAGGTTTCTGGAATTTATTCGTGTAAATATATATTTCTGATCGATGATCGAGTTTTTCCAGTTGATAGATAACATGGTTAGGTATCTATGGTTAAATATTTAGGATAATCCACCGTAAATTCACCGTTGAATATTTGTTTTAATTTATATTATGATTTCTGAAATTTCTAGGCAGTTTCGTTTTATCATGTTTTTGATTTATTCAGATAACCTTAATGATGTTAGAATGATTTGTTACCTTAAGAAAAGTGGAGTTGTATCATGTATGATATCTTTTATTTTGATTTAGATTTGGTCAATTTCAGGTTATTATGAATTTACTATGAATTGTTTGGTAATAATATATAATCTGCCCAGTTTTTAAGATGTCATTGTAAATTCAATATTTTTTATTTGAACCGTTGGTTTGATGTGAATTTGGATATGTTGTTTTTGATTTATTCTTGTAGGTTTATGTAAAATTTAAAGACGATCAGATAAAGTTATCAATATGAAACATATAATATAACATGTTTGCAGTTAGTTTGTTTGATTAATAGCTTAAAGGAAATTCATGTTGTTTGTTCATATGTTGTTAAGACACAGTTGCCTGTATTGTTTGTAAAAAATGATTTATAAATTTGAAATGAGTTCATGTTTTACAGTTAGATGGAACATGGTTCCATGCTAACGGAGGTAATGATCCTCATGTAGGAACTTATGTTCCTGACCATCGATGGTGGTTGTCCGTGCTGCATAAACGACTGGTGGAGTACGAAACAAGGACATTCGTACCATGAACTTATTTGTCAAAATCTAATTGGATAAATTATTAGAAAAAATTATTGGTGTTATGAACTCATGTTTTGAAACTTAAATGGATGGATTTTTGACAACAATATTGGTATTGTGAATTCCTGATTGAACAAATGAATTAAATAATTTGTTGAAAATAATACTTATGTGGAAATCTTGTTGGTTGAATATATGTATATATATCATTGGTTGCTCGAAATCATGTTGTATACTCATGTTGTATGTTATTTGACTCATTGATATTGTTGTGCATGTTTTGAGATTGGGAATGCATTCTACTGAGCTGTCATCTCACACCAACAGACATTCTTGCATATTTCTTAGAAGTTGGATGTGGAAATTAGAAAATGTGTAGCTTAATGATTAAATTGCTTGAAATGTAATTTAAATTAATATGTTTGGTTGTAAACGTTGTGAACGAAGATTACTAGATTCATATGCTTAAATTCATCTTATTTAAAAGTTCGATTTTACTTGATATGAAAAGTAAATTAGTTGAGATATATATGCATCTGTCTCGTTCCAACCCGTAACGCCTTGAGTTCGGATCTCCGTACGAGTTTGACCCTAGTCCGGAACTTGTGGACTTTAAATCTTATATGGGACCATAAAATAAATTTTGTCGTATGAATTTCTATGCATACTTGTTTGATTTGACTGTTCTATTTTTTTCCATCTTATTAGTTATATTATGAGCTTTGTCGAATTCATGCGAATTGCTAGTTGTGTGTTGCACTGAATTTTCTTGTTGTTTATTATAGCATTGTTTATATTATGTGGAATTTTGAATTTACAGGTATGTTCTAAATTTTGGGACGAAATTTATTTTAAGGGTGGTAGAATGTAATACTCGGTATTTTTATTTCCCGTTTCGGGTTGAGTTTTACCCGACTTGGATAACCTTGTTGTTTAGGTTGCTATTTCGTTTGCCTTAGTCTAGGTGGGTTGATTGAACTTGGAAAGCTACAAGTTATGGTGGAAATAGAGTCACCTAATTTAATTTTAATAAGTAAATAAAATGAAGAAAAAATAAAAAGATAATTAAAAGAATTAAATAATTTATTAATATGATATTTAATATTAGTATAAGGTTTAAATTAAATTAGGGAGAAAACCAAAAAGGTTAGAGAGAAGAAGAAGGAGAGGAAGCTAGGGTCTAGAGAAGAAGGCTATAGAAAATCAAGAGAATTTTGTAGCTATTAAAAATGTATATGTTAGATCCATTTTTCTTAGAATGATTTGCTTGTATGTAAATTCGTATGATTTTGTATTGTTAGGTTTCTAGAATTTATTAGTGTAAACCTATATCTCCGATCGATGATCAAGTTTTCCCAATTGATAGATAACATGGTTACTATCTATGGTTAAATATTTAGGATAATCCACCGTAAATTCACCGTTGAATATTTGTTTTAATTTGGATTATGATTTCTGAAATTTCTGGACAGTTTCGCTTTATCATATTTTTGATCGATTTAGGTAACCTTAATGATGTTAGAATGATTTGTAACCTTAAGAAAAGTTGTAGAGTTGTATGATATATGTTATTGTGATTTGGATTTGGTCAATTTCAGGTTATTATGAATTTACTATGAATTGTTTGGTAATAATATATAATCTGTCCAGTTTTTAAGATGTCATTGTAAATTCAATATTTTTTATTTGAACCGTTGGTTTGCTGTGAATTTGGATATGTTGTTTTTGATTTATTCCTGTAGGTTTATGTAAAATTTAAAGACGATCAGATAAAATTATCACTATGATCCATATAATATAATATGTCTGCAGTTAGTTTGTTTGATTAATAGCTTAAAGGAAATTCATGTTGTTTGTTCATATGTTGTTAAGCCGGTTGCTTGTATTGGTAAAAAATGATTTATAAATTTGAAGTGAGTTCATGTTTTACCGTTAGATGGAATATGGTTCCATGCTAACGGCGGGTACTGATTCCCGAGAAATAAACTGGTAATGATCCCATGTAGGAACTTATATTCATGACCATCGATGGGGGTTGTACGTGCCGGATAAACGATAGGTGGAGTACGAAACAAGGACATTCGTACCATGAACTCATGTGTTAAAATCTAATTGAATCAATTATTAGAAAAAATTATTGGTGTTATGAACTCATGTTTTAAAACTTAAATGGATGGATTGTTGACAACAATATTGGTATTGTGAATTCATAATTGAACAAATGAATTAAATAATTTGTTAAAAATAATACTTATGTGGAAATCTTGTTGGTTGAATATATATATCATTGATTGCTCGAAATCATGTCTTATACTCATGTTGTAAGTTGTTTGACTCATTAATATGTTGTGCATGTTTTGAGACTGGAAATGCATGCTATTGAGATGTCATTTCACCCCAGTTGACATTCTTACAAATTTCTCGAAAGTTGGATGTGGAAGTTAGAAAATGTGTAGCTTAATGATTAAATTGCTTGAAATGTAATTTAAATTAATATGTTTGGTTGTAAATGTTGTTAGCGAAGATTGGTAGATTCATATGCTTAAATTTATCTTATTTAAAAGTTTGATTATACTTGATATGAGAAGTAAATTAGTTGAAATATATATGCATCTGTCTCGTTCCGACCCGTAACCCCTTGAGTTCGGATCTCCATACGGGTTTGACCCTAGTTCGAAACTCGGGTCTTACAACATGTCGTCGCTAAACATATGTGGCTACACTTCAGACAAGCAAACTTTCACGGTGGCATCGGGTTTAATGGATAGGGAGAATAAGGTGAGTTTTATTTGGATGTTGAAACCTTGAAAGAGTTTTATCGTAGCGATCAAATGTCTAGAGTCATAGTGACGGATAAGGATAAAACACTAATGTATGTATAAGTAGTTTTCCCATACGACAAACAGTTTCTTTGTACATGGCATATACAATGAAATATCAGAGTGTATTGCAGGGGCAAAACAGTTTCTTTGTACATGGCATATACAATAAAACTACAAAAAGGTACTACTCGTGAGAAGGCTGAAGATGAGCGTCTTAGTAAACTAACTCGGGAGAAACGAGAGGAAGAGAAAAAGAGAACCGCCAAAAAGTACGAATATAATAAAGTGAAATGGAAAACTTTTTAATATCATCGGGATTTGATAGTTCATTCGATGTCCGAGGAAGAGTATAGATCTAATTTTAAAAGTTTCATTTTTGTTTGGACAAAGATTTTCCGAGAAAGCGGTGGCTAATTGCATGAAACAATAGTTAATGCCGCACAAAGAAAAGGGTCTCATGGATGATTGAAAAAACTACTTCTGGGGAGTCAAAATAATGTGGTTATGGTAAAAGAATCTATTTATCAATACACAATATATGATATCAACAAGATTCAAATCCAAATGGAAGAGAGTAGGATAAAAGTTGTGACCACGTACTCCGATTACTATTCATTGCTAAAAGGTATCATTATATGATAAATGATTATAAGTATTTTTAGGATAACGAGTATGGGGGAAAGAATATTGTTTGTTCTTGTAAAATGACGACGGCCATGAGGCTCCCGTGTCTTCACATGATTGCTAGTCATCCCCAAAAGATTCCGTTTAAGCTCATCAATCCGTTCTGGAAGCAACTTACTTCACTCCAAGCCCGATAGAAGATGCAAGTGAATCATTTGTAGACACGGATCTTGGAAGAAAAATAATCGACAAATACTCCAACAAGAACAATTTACAACGATAAATTTTGATGCACGACTTGATCCTCGTCATACACCCCCATATGCAACCGGTTGAAGAACTAACCGAGCTACCGCTGACGGGTAGACCATATACCAAAGTGGATAGGAAGCAAGAAAGGAAAAAGTACAAGGCGACAATGAGTAACCTAGGAAACCATTCACGGCATGATTATAACAAGGTTATGTATGAAGACGTTCCGGCTCCAAAGAAAATGGGACGCCCGAAAATGGGTCGCCCGAAAAAGCAAGAAAGTCAAAGGATCAAAGGGATCATATTGTTCCCATTTGTTCCAACGCAAGAAAGTAAAGCGAGTGCAACACAAGGCAAGAAAAAGGTTCTCATCGTCCATCGCAAAAAAGTCAAGCGATTATAAGACGAGTACCACTAATAGGGTAAACAAGGCAAAAGGGGTTCATGGTTTCCCCACAAGACGTTGATTATAAGAGAGACAATTGGTTATCAAGTAATACATAGGGATGTGTGGGGTAGACCCTATCAAACGTGTTATGCGATATTTCATGAGTATCTTACGAAACTTCCTTCAATTATTCGTCCGTACGTATTATCTACCAACGACATGGATGTGGATGGAAATTGTGGTTTCCACGTTACGTCCGAGCAAATAGACCATTTAAATTTGAAAGATAAGGAGAACCTAATTCAATGACAGTATTTCAGAAAGATGATGGCTTTACGACTACAAAAAGACAAGGAATTTTACATCTCGATGATGAGGAAAGGTACAATGAAAGATAAATAAGTTGAGTTCGATGAATTGGTTGCTCGTGTTCAAGGGCCAGATGGGGATGAACCAATTACCAATAAGCACTGGATGACCATGCCTTGATGTGGCATCTCTTGGCAGATGCATGGAGTTTTGTTGTTCATTATCTCGGTCAGGGAGCAATTCTTACTTTTACACCAAAGAGAAGTGTGATGAATCGCTTAATGATCGAAGAATTGTTATAGTCAACATTAACAACATATATTTTACAGATATTTGGCTAAGCGAAGATTGTCCATTACCTATATTGTGTAGGTTTCACCAACAACACCTCTAAGAACGGCTAAAAAAATACGAACCCAACATAAATTTTGGGATGAAATGGTCGAGACGGATCAAATCAAGGGTACAATCGCGTTGAATTAAGTATTTGGATTCTGTTAACAAATCAACTATCGGATGTCCATGATTTGCAGCTTTCATATATTGAATAACCACTTTTAATAATGAAATGGATTTGTTTTGTTTTTTTACTTTGAATTTTTGTTGGAAATTTTTTAAATAAAAACAATTGCAGTTAAAATTGAAAATGAGTTAGACAGAATCGGTGGGTACAACAGTACGTATCAATCGATTCCAAATCACATATACCAGATAGTCAATCAGAATCGGTGGATACATATGTATCGTATCCACAAATTCTAAATTTATTGTAAAAACCTGGAATTTCCACATGAGGGTCAATTGGAATCAGTGGAGAATATGTAAATTATCCAACGATTCTGGATCACAATTGTAAAAAAAAAATGATATTGTTTACCACCAATCATATAACGTAAAAGGTAAAACAAACTTCAAACCATTCATATAACATATTAAACCATACGTGCATCCATCCACAAACATAAAAGTGATCTCACCATCACTGAGGTCTATACCAGTCTGTAATTCAGTGTCAGGATTAACAACAAAAGTGATCAACTGAGCAACATGTGGAGGAATCAGTGCCCATGGACGAAAACCAAACTCGCACTCATTGTCTAGCAATGTAACAAGTCGTACTTTGGTCCGTTCCATCTTGTTGGACCAACGTAATATCCTGGAACTATTAACACATCCCTCTGGAAAGGCGTTACGAGAATTAACTCCCTTCCTTAGGGAGCAGTGCGAGGAGTAGATGCACAACTACTGAGATGTTCCCACAACCATGCTTGGAGGAACAATGTGTTAATATATGACTCAACTTTCATATAACCATTAGAAACGCTGGTGTTAACAACCAAAGAATCCAAATAAGAATATAAACAACCTAGAAACAAGCTACATATGAGAATTTTATGACCTTGAGCCAGTTTTACAACAATAGGATCTACGAACGGCTTCAATCAAGAATCATCTTCAAATATATCTCTGGATGATCACAATGACAAGAAAGCAGCTATAATCAATGTACCATCATCAGGTCTATTCGGATCTTTCTTCACTAACCACCAGAACTTCATCCATTGGGAATAACAGTCTATGACGGACCGAAAAATTTTCGCTTCCAATGGTTCACGTTATAACACGTTTAGCAAGCTCCGATTTTCCGATACGCCATTAAAAAAACCTTTCAGACAATATGTTATATAAGCGATTAAGCATCGATTTGTCCCAAACTGCTTATTAAGCATATAAACATAATTTTCGTTTTGAATGTCATCGAAACCAGTAAATGATTTTCATCTTACTATTGTGAAGATACAACATCTCTTGTCTAAGTAATCGGGTATCAGCCATCGTAACAACTAATGATCTTCCGGGTTGCCACCCGTAAGTGGGGGCCAACTAAGGTCTGACAACAAATACCGTATAATACGGGAGAGGGATGGTCAATCCAATGCCAGGGTAGTCGGATACCAATCACCGTTACAGCTAGCGGTTTTCCGGATAGTCATCCGTAGGTGAAGGACCCCATTGGGCCTGACAATTCATAGTGCTACGTCAAGCTCAACCGACAATCCATCTTTTCCAAATGATATGAACTACTCAAAAGAGTTATTAATCATTTCTAGTTCGATGATATGAACTATCTCCATATACAACAACCATCCTTCTCAGATGATATGAACTACCTCGAACGGTAATAATCATCTCTATCACATGTATCAAATAAATGATATGAATTACCTAACACTATAATAATCATTTCTTGTCGCATATTTTGTACGGCTATCAGATGATATGAATTACCTTGGATGGTAATAATCCTCTCTTATCATTAATTGGACAACAACTACCTCAAGAAGATTGCAATCATTTCCAAATAGATGATATGAACTGCCGCGCAGCAACCAACACTTTTAGACGATATGAACAATCTTGTGCTGAGCCGCAAAGCGGCTGCCTACCTACCCTCCTCCATAGTTCGAAAAGATCAAGCACGATCGTAGTTCATCATTTGTTTAGATAACATGAACTATTCCCAACGATAACAACTATCTCTTACAGTAGATAGTGTGAATTGCGTAGCAATAATTATCCCCGACCCAAATCGTACAACGCATGACTTAAAATGATAGGCCATATCTCCACTTCAAAGTTTACCCAACAGTCCCTACTATTAAGGTATTCAAAAGTACTTTGCATTCTATAAACAAATAGACATTCCATTCACGATCAATCATACAGGAAATTTCACGATCAATCATACGGTTCCCTGTCTATTTGACTAGTAATGCAGTGCATAATAACATGTACAACAACTTATCATTTGTACAATTCCCTAAACAAAAAGATATACAAATATTTCTCATTCATTAACTATACAGTAGCTAAGTGTAGCTAAGTTCCGCCTAATAAGAAAAATATCACCTCAATATACCGATGACCTGAATGGAGACACGACAAAATAATACTCGCCCATTTGTGATACTGATGATTTTATATCACCTGTTATCTTTGTAGCTAAAGAAAAGATCTCAAAATGTCATCAGCACCCTGACTTGAGTGAGTGGAGGTTTTAGTTCAAGGAAATGAACAAATGGGTATATGTAATTAAGGCTATGTAAGAAGTTATTTAAGTAGAGCTGTAGATGACACTATAAGAAGAATACAGCAGAAACACCATTGAGTTATATATAATTAAGAAATCACCATTCTCATGATTAAGTCCCTCTAGTGTAATCATTTTTATATGCCCGGACTAAGTGTCATAACATACTCTAGCTCACTTTTCAGAACATTAATACAAGAATACTTAACAACATATACACAGAAGATTTCTTCATTTTGGTATCGTTTCTTTACTAACAAATTCATTTCAGAACTAATAACCTAATTCCACCTACTAGCTGGGCATCCGCACGTAGCTAAGCACTAATATGCACACAAAAATATGCAAAAGAGATCAAAATGAGAATTGACTCGTCAACTACTCAAACTCAACCCACTTTGCACTTAAAAGTGAAGTGTGCAGCATATTTCCTTAACCTCCTAACACAAGCTTACCAATTTAACAGCAATTGCCCAAAAAAACAATTAGATAAATCAACATACACCTTAATTTAGCTAGGTTCCAACAAGCCAGTACCTTTTTCGATTGTGTTACTAACGCCGATAACGATACGCAATTGCATTAGTTACATTTCTCATATGCATTCCAGCACTAACCATCTATATTTGCCCGGACCAAGTGTCAGAACATAATCTAGCAATTAAACCGCACTGTATTAACTCTTACAAGTTATAAGTCTCAAGTCTGGTGCACTCCAACCTTGGAAGGGACTACAGTATAAACCAGAATTCATTTTGTACTAAAGCATAATCGAACATCAATAGACATGCCCATTATCCATACAAGGTAAACATGAGGAGGCACATGAGATAGGACTAATACAGTATTTGCTGTTAAAATCATCAAGTATTTAATCCATTTTCTTATAAAATCAAAGATCATTTTACAGATCAAATGGCACAATTTTATGCAGTTGACATCAATAAAATCAAGGACTAAACATAAAATCAAATGGAGTGATACAATCCACCAATATCTCGAAGACTAGAATATCCATTCACATACATTAGCAGTTAAGAACTATCAAACTAGCTAGCACTCCATATCATGCCAGAAAATGTCAGAAGTCTCATGAGGCATTAATAACAACATGGAACCATTAAGGATCAGTTGAGATACCCGAATATATGAGCAGCATAAAAACATTATCAATTTCTTATATATCAAATGCGGCATAAGGATGATAATCATATGAGTATACCCAACAGAAATTCAAACTCCACAATATCAATAACCAACCCAAACCTCATTCATAATTTCATCAAACACCTTAACTCCAACAGATGTAACAAGGTAAATTTAACACTGATCTCCACTCACTTCACACTTAACACTTTCTTGTCCAATTGCATGAACAATTTAAATTTCCAGCTAGCAAGTTAATTACATTATCATTGAGCATGTGAGATAGCATGAATGCATATATAACAACACTTTATGCATGATTTGAATAATCATTTGCCTTTACAAACTTAACCCTTATCCAACCATACAAAAATCAATCCCATAAATATAAAGGGATTTACAAGTGAAAAGGAATTAAGTGAGCAGGTATCTTAACAGAACATGCTTTAGGTGGAACTACACAAATCCAAACCAGTATGAATCATAAGAACATCAAATTAAGATATAGAATAATCATTTCCATTAAATGATCAACCCAAATTACTTGCAGAATTAAAACATAACTCGAAAATGGAAGAAGCAACAGTAAAAGATGAATTTCTCCTACTATTTCTTACCCAAAACCCATGTTTGTTTGTGCTCCTAAAGGAATCTCAACCTTTCGAAAATAACCACAGCAACATCATTCCATCCACTGAGATCTTGCTCAAATTAAATTAAACTCCTATAAACTCGCGTCTCTTCATTGTGTAATAAAACCTTCATCGATTATAGAGAGTGAGTTATGCTTGAATTTAGATTTGAAAACCAAATAAATCCTTCTTTTGCTAGAGATTGATTTTAGTAGAAATCATGGCAATAACCAGAGGAAAAAGAAAACTTTCGTTAGAACAGAGAAAGTGTAGAGGAGAAGAAGCAGAAGTCGAACTCTCTCTATTTCTCCCGGTTTCTTTGTTTTTATCACAATAATAGAAAGACTAAAGTGCCCTGGCACCCTCACTATTTGACATGTGTGGTGAGGTGTCAGCTGCATGCAAAGGTATCAAGGCACCCGAAGATATTTTTATTTTGTCACTAACAATTACTCCCTCCGTTTCAGAAAAAGAGTTATTTTCTCTTTAAATTTTTGTTCCAACAAAAGAGTTACTTTTATTTTCAATATAACAAATTTTCAAAACTACCCTTATTATTTTAAGAAATGTTATTATTCTCATTATAAAGATATATGTAGTATTAAACTTTTTGTTAGGGTAAATCTGGAAATAAATTACAAAAGTTATTCTCTCTCATCTTGCCTTAACAATTGTGCAAATAGGAAAAGTAACTCTTTTCCTGAAACGGAGGGAGTATTATTTAGGCAACCTAAAAATGTTAACGTCATTTGAGTATTTAAGTTTTAGATACTATAAATGTAAAATTCGACTAATGGGTTTAGTTAAACCCGAGAAAAAAGTTTGGAGTCTCATACAGTCACTCGAAGTCTCGAACTACTCGGTGTATTATTAAGCTCATTAGATAGTAAAGTCGAACACATCTCTTGTTCTTCCGTTGAAGGTTCAATGGAGAGATTACTTGTTCGAACACATCTCTTGTTCTTCCGTTGAAGGTTCAATGGAGAGATTACCTGTTATTGGGAGATACAACAAAGCTGATACGTCCTCTAAAGTGATAGTAAATTCTCCTCATCTACATATAAACATATTGGCAGACACACACCATCGAGAAACTAAAACCACAATACCCTGAATGTCATGATAAATATAGAATTCTCCAGATGCTCTCATAACCTCAGTAATATGTGCTCTATCTAGCATAGTTTGAACGTGTTCGTGACTAAGCATATGCCTTGTCCATATTGAGAAGTCTGTCAGAGGCCTTTGAGCAATTCTAAAGTCTATTGGAGAAGCAAGATAATGTCCTCCTTGTAAACAAAATCGGTTTGTCATCTATGGAGAAATCACTTTTGCTCTAGTAATATCCTTGGATTCATGAGCAAGCGAAATTGATACTCAGACGGACTTCTAACGGGCTTATGAAGCACCACAGAAAATTCGTCATCCATATTAGGCGTATTATTAATCATCGATGTATCATCTTCACCGTAAATAGAATCACAATCATCGCCATCATACGACATCTTGGCAAGACGACTGAAAAATTCTACAATATCTCTCAGAAAAAGTTGAAGAATTGCAGAAAAGCAGTACTTCTAATGGTTATAATACTCATAAATCTACATATATGTACTAAAATAACATATATGTATAAAAAAAGAAGAAAAACAGTAAAACCTAACTTTTATCTGTTTTGGTAGTGTCACTAGCAATTGGTGATACAAACACAAGAATTAATTCTTTGAATATCTTTTTGTTGGTGCGAGAAGGATGTTTAAAGACCTAAAGATGCAGAGAAAGTCAGAGCAATATTGCCTAAATTTTTAAATAAAAAAACTGAGCACTCACGTAAAAAAAACACGTGAACTTACTGTTTAATGAGCAAAAAAAAAAGTAAATATAAATTTTTTGAACACGTAAAAAAAATAAAATAAAAACTCACCGGAATTTTTGACCGGATTCCGGTAAATGTGACGACACCGGTAAGAGGGAGGACCTCTGTTGTTGTAGACGCTGAAGAAGAAGGAGAGAGAGGTGGTCAGTTGATAAAAAAAAATATAAGGGTTTAATCCCTTTTAAAGCAAGTTGATATCCAAATTCTATAAGAAAAGGGCTTTTCTTTTATGAGCAAACGGGCTCAAGCTCATCAAACGGGCCTTATCCATGCTAATTGGTCCTTCTACCATATGCTAGTCCTTCCTAGTCATGCTTTATCAATCTATGCTCCTCATACGAAGCTCTATGTGCCAATTCCACCTCACAGGTCATTCAACTTTGGACGATTGTTCGATACTGCAAAGTATCAAATTAAGAATTTTTGGTAAGGTCCAAACTGCCTAAAGTTAATTATCTATTTTGCTTCTGTTTTGAAAAATCACCATTCAGTGCTTACTGCGGAACATTACTTTACCACACTAAGCAGGGGACTTAATATAGATGGTGGATAACAAAGGGTAAAATAGTAATGTCGCCTCTACCCAGCTGTAGAAGCATAAAATAATTGAATTTTGTATATGCTACTGACCCCGCATCAAAAGCATAAAAATCATATTTTATATTCCACAAGAGAATTAAAATATCAAACTCTCGCTACAGGCATCTCACACTGATTGATGTAATTTTTAATCGTGGTAAATAGAGTGTCGTTCTCTCGAACTTGTGAAGACTGAATTTAGATTTTAATAAACTAATTTTTTAAACTACAAATATGCACAAAAGATGAAAATGATATTCACAAATTACTGAGGTTATGAATTTCACCATTAACAATTAAGGTGATTCAATCTACTCAATATTCATGCAATTCTTTCGTTTAATTTGATTCTAAAATATTGCAATAAGTAGATTTCTAGAATAACAATTGTATAACAAAAGCATGGAATATCTAAACCCTAGGAAAAGCATATACCATCTAACGAAATCACAACTGCTTAATAAAAATCATTTAATCAATTTTTTAATCAAAGCAAATAATCATAAAAGAACTTGCAAAAATTAATTAAAAATAGAAATGTACCACTTTTATTGAAACAATGGCTTCCTCCGTCACCTCAGCAAATGGAGTTTAGCTCATCATTCTTAAAACACCCTCACAAGATATGTACATGGCTCAAAGTGCTTAAAAATAATGAAAAAATTTTGAAAATAGTGAAAACAGTGAGTTTGCAACGTTTATAAACGTTACAGACTCATTGTTGCTAGCTGTTACAAAAGAATAGGCGACGTGGATACACAGCTACGGCAACAATTTATTCAAACTTTTGGCAACGTTTCCTTCATCTTTTTCATCATGATCATCACGAGCTGATTTTTCTGGAAACTTTTGATTTTCGATTTTTGGCTCTCTCCAGAACCCCCCCCCGCTTCTATGATACTCGAAAACCCTTTTTATAGCTTCATAACACTTCCAAATCCATCCATTAATTCTCAACAGGATATTCATTAACAGAGAATAATCCCGATGATTTTTTTGTGATTCTTGGATGATTCTGCTATCTTGTCATGACTTCAGAATATATATTTTTTGATTATTTCTTGATTCTTCCGAGTATAATATCTCTCAGAACATTCTTCTCATCACTAAACAGTATCGAGCAAATATCTCGAGATTGTGTTCCTGATTTGATTGAGAATCATGCAAAGATTCCGCTGGATATCATGAGAATTGATTTGTAGCATATAAAGGCAGATATCATCTTGTTTTTAATCCAGAAAATCTCATGAACATCACGCAAAATACTCATGCAGAAATGAAATACGATTCTCCCGCCTTTTGATTTTATTTGAAATGGGGAGTGGGTACCCACATCCAAAGTATGGGTGCCTTAATCAATTTTGGATGGTGCCTTTAGTAATTTTTCTCGGGGGTCTAAACATCACTTTTTCTAGCCAATTTTTCTCGGGAGTTTATTCTTCCAAAAATACCTACAATTACATAAAATGACGCAGTTAGTACAAAATCGAGCTTTAACAAAATACAAATTGGGAACAAATTAGAAAGAAAACGTGCCTATCAAATACCCCCAAACTTATTATTTGCTAGTCCTCGAGCAACTCTAGTAAAAACAAATTCTAACTCACTTTCGCAGGCATCGCGATTACATTTAGCGTGTGCAATAAACCTTTAAACCCCTAGGTGTCCCTAGTGGACGAGTTTTGTCTCGTGAGGGTTTACAAGAGGTGTACCCACAAAACCTTTACTCCAAATCCTAACTATTTGTGAACGATTGAGGGTAAACACTAAACAAACTATTTAGTTGGCATACTAAATTCTTCGCCTATAAGAATCATTACCCTATATGAGTCCAATTGCTATACACGAGTTTTCACTCAGTGTACTAAAATTCATACAAGAATTCAAAACTCTACTTAAATAGTTGTTCAGCCAGGATACTCAGAATCTATCAAAGTACAATCACATGAAAAGATTTAGAAGATGGATATTGACAAAATAAAGTTTGCACGTGTTGACTAAGGTGAACGGTGTTTCCCATATCTGTCTGAAGGTCAGTGCCAGGATGAATGGCTTAAGATACACTCCCACTGGTCTTATTCCTTAAACTAATTATCGACTCAGCTGGTATATACAAGGGTCCCAACGGTCGATTTATTGAAAATATTTTAAACATACATGATAGTTCTCATGGATCATGCATTCCACGCTTGCTTAGGCGACAGAGACAGGGAGAACACACATGTTTTGTTATCAAAGTGTCAATCAATTCACTTTTTTTTTTTTTTAGAATTATGGTCTAACTAATACAATAAGTCTAACTAATACAATAATGGGGCTTGATATGAAACACTTCATCCTGGCAGTGATAACAATTTGATACTTGTGCCCCACCGAATCACTTAGAGAAACACAAAAATTGCAAAAATAAAAACAGAAGGTGATATGGTCAAGATAGATTCCGAGATATGGTGACAACTATCATGTTATTTCTAACACCTGAGCTAAGAATCCTTTTATGAAAGACCATTTAGATGGGCACACCGATTCCTATAGAAAAGAGCTAAGTTTCCATCTACCTAGAATGCTTAGTGTCATCCTTAATTGTTCACAAGTTTCTAGACTCTGGAGTTTAAAATTGCAACTAAAAGTTTCTCCATACCCCCAAACCTAAATCTAACATTGTCATCAATGTTCTAAAAATAAATGATTAAAAAAATTGAACAAGGAGAAACTGTTACCACTTGAATAAAAGGAGTTAAGGAAGTATATTACCGTGTTGCATGAGCATGGGTTACCTCCCAAGAAGTTCTAAGTTTAAAGTCTTCAGCCAGACTAAGAGAAGATTAGCCACAAGTTACGGACCATATAATAATAACCTGAAAAGTTGTGGGTCCCTAACGTCAATCAGATTTGACCGGAATAGCTGACCACAATTGAAAACACGAAAGTGGTGGTCATTCTTGAGAATATGTGTCGATTCTAATTTCCTATAATAATTATGTTTAGTTCCAAATTCTAGTAACTGACACATTTGAAATTCATACGTTCCCACATATGGGAGAAAACATTTTGGTGGGAAAACAAAGTCAACCTTGGTATTATTTCCTGAGTAGACCACATCAACCAGAGGATGGGTCTCTATCAACTGAACTTCTTTCTGGACATCACTAGGTTCGGGAAACAGTATATGAGATAATCTCGCAATATGGTAGAGGCACAAATGTAGAGTCCCAAGTGAGGTACTTTAAGCAGGGATACTTGACAATCACAAAAATCATCGATACCTCCAAACTTAGTGTGGAAACTACTCTCAGATGGACTCAAAACTATTGGTTGGATTCTAGGATCTTTAGGGTCAGAACTACACTCAGCTTCTTCTATAAGAGGAAATAAGGTAGACTTAGAAACTGGTAAAGGTTCACACTTAGCTTTCCAAATATTATAAGTGTCCATCAAAGAGGCAGAATCTAACAAAGTATTCACCTCATTAATAACACTATAATCGTCAACATCAAACCCAAAATGGGCTAGGCATTTCTCTAATGGATCTTCTAACGAAGTGTTTGGTAAAGATTTCTGAACTGAAGTACTAGTTATATCCACTTCTTCTAAATCATAGATCTCACAAGAAGGTTGTCTACTCATACTAAAAAGATTCAGTTCAATAGCCATTTTACCAAAAGAAATATTAATTATTCAATTTCCATAATTGATGACGATATTATTTGTAGCTAAAAAGAGATGACCTAAGATCACTGGGACTTGAAAAGGTTGGGTGTCTAAGACATCAAAATCCACTGGGGAAACAATTCTATCAACTTGAACCAAATCATCCTTTATCACGTTAAAATTCTCTATGAGTCTATCATCTTCGTCAGAGACTATTGTCTTCGAGTCGTTAGACTCCAAATCACTAGTCTCAGGAAAAACTCGTTCCTCTAAAACATCATCATACTCAAAAGAACAAGGAAATATTACTCCATCCAAAGCAATGTTATCTCTAGTCAAATCCTCTTCCTTTTGAATAGGTGAATAATCATCACTATTATTAGGATGTAAACTAGAGACAACATTATTATCGTTATGCTCAATTGGTGTAACAGTTTCCTCGTCATTATGACTACGGATTTCTTCATCAACACTATAATCATCATCATAATAATATGAAGATGTTTGAACTTTATCTAAATACGTAGTGTCTTCTATTCTAACCTCGTCCTCTAAGGTGGGTAAATATTCATCATTATTATCAACGGTAAAAGTGGAAACACCTTATTGGCAATTAAGATCATTTTGAGCAATATTATTCTTTACAGAAATTTCATTCATACTTAATACGAAACTATTTCTATCCTCAATCATCTGCCTTGTAGTCTCAGCTATCTTCTTTGTATTCTCGGCTATTTGCTTGAGTGATTCTTTTAGAGGCATAATAGGTTCATGATGAGTACTAGGTTGCAACAACTTGAGTGGTTCTTCTTGAGAAAGAGTTGGACTACTATTTGTTCCCCTCACACTTAATTTAAACCTATATGTCATCTCAGATAACTTCTTGAGTGATTCTTCTAGAGGTGTAATAGGTTCATGATGATTACGAGGTTGCAATTGCTCTAGGTCATCCCTCCAAGACAAAAAACTCGAATTTTGCTCATTTTCATGTTCAAAAGACGGGTGCATGTATGAATAGTAATTGGGATCACCTTGGTATGAACCATAACCTTCAGAAGGTTGGTAGTGGTCCCAAGTACTATCCACACTATGTTGATAGTATGGATAATGTCTATTTTGAAATTCAGTCGGATATTCATTGTATTGGTCCTCATAATACCAGTTCGACATTTTCTAAAAAAAATCCTAATAAATTTACAAAAAAAAATCTAAGCAAATAAATCATAACAGGAAGGGGTTCTAAACATACACAAACAAGGCCGACTCAACCAAATCAAACCTACTGAATCTAGCAAACAAAAAGCATGATGGCTCCACTTAGATTGTTTCTAGACCAGCTTTTATTCTTCCAAAAGGCAATTAGTTACAGTTTTAGCGAATCCCTCAGAACGATCTGAATTAGATTAAGTTGATTAGAAGCAGGATAAGCTCTAATGAGCTTTGATAACCTTGCCTCTTTGGCAACTTTTCCCTGGGTTACAGGGCGGCTGTATCAACTTAAAATAAATCTTCCTGAACTTTAAGTTAAGCTAACAAAGTAACCAATACAATCCTTTTGAATGATTTTCCAATAAGCTCGTTACCCAATAGGTCTCTTTCTAGTCAAATTTTAGTCTTAGGTTCGTGTTAGGTAACGTGTTCCTAAGGCGGGGAAGAAGGAAACGGTGATGAAATCCGAGTCCTTATCTTATATGGCCAGTCCTTACCCTTTACTTGAAAATTAATTCCGTATTCAAGTCCTCAACATATATGCATTACGAAGGAATACAGAAAACCCACTAACAGGGGATTCGTGGGTGGTTAGAGTCTTACCTCCCGTACCAGACGGGCGATGAACCGTTGAAGTCGACTCGGGCCACCAACTCCTATGTCAGTGTACGAACCCGAGGGGCCGAGACAATAACGTAATTGTCGTCCTTCCCTGTTGCAGTTTATATTTAATTCCCTTCCTTAGGGTTTAAAAATTAATGAATCCAAAAGTCCCAAATAAAGTCCAAAAATAAAAGAAAAATAAAAAAAAGTATTAAAAATAATTACAAAAATAAAATAACTCCTAATACAGTTTTTCTATAGAAAAAATCTAAAATAAAAAAATAAAAAAATTCTAAAAATAAAGAAAATAAAGAAAACTTTTGTCTTCTTTTCCGTTCTTTTTGCTTTGTCTCTAGTTACAAGTCATTAATCCCAAATATTCATTTGACTCCAATTTCTTTTCGATCCAAAACCTGTAACACAAAGACAATACCCAAAAACGTAAAATAGAACAAATAAAATAAAAATCTAACTAACCTAAAAATAAAATAAAATAAACCTAGAAACGAACCTAAAAACAAGTCCGCGTCGGCGGCGCTAAAAATTGATGTAATTTTTAATAGTGGTAAATAGAGTGTCGTTCTCTCGAACTTGTGAAGACTGACTTTAGATTTTAATAAACTAATTTTCTAAACTACAAATATGCACAAAAGATGAAAATGATATTCAAAAATTACTGAGGTTATGAATTTCACCATTAACCAATTAAGGTGATTCAATCTACTCAATATTCATGCAATTCTTTCGTTTAAATTGATTCTAAAATATTGCAATAAGTAGATTTCTAGAATAACAATTGTGTAACAAAAGCATGGAATATCTAAACACCAGGCAAAGCATATACCATCTAACGAAATCACAACTGCTTGATAAAAATCATTTAATCAAATTTTTAATCAAGGCAAATAATCATAAAAGAAATTGTAAAAATTAATTAAAAATAGAAATGTACCACTTTTATTGAAACAATGGATTTCTCCGTCACCTCAGCAAATAGGTTTTATCTCATCATTCTCAAAACACCCTCACAAGATATGTACATGGCTCAAAGTGCTTAAAAATAATGAAAAAAGAATGAAAATAGTGAAAACAGTGAGTCTGGAACGTTTACAAAAGAGTTGAATTCAAAAGAATAGGCGACGTGGATACACAACTACGACAACAATTTATTCAAACTTTTGGCGACGTTTCCTTCATCATGATCATCACGAGCTGATATTTCTTGAAACTTTTGA
>JAJJMC010007665.1:1203708-1228634 GCA_023531435.1 Papaver californicum
TATGATACCCGAAACCCCTTTTTATAGCTTCATAACACTTCCAAATCCATCCATTAATTTTCAACATGATATTCATTAACAGAGAATAATCCCGATGATTTTTTTGTGATTCTTGGATGATTCTGCTATCTTGTCATGACTTCAGAATATATATTTTTTGATTATTTCTTGATTCTTCCGAGTATAATATCTCTCAGAACATTCTTCTCATCAGTAAACAGTATCGAGCAAATATCCCGAGATTGTGTTCCTGATTTGATTGAGAATCATGCAAAGATTCCGCTGGATATCATGAGAATTGATTTGTAGCATATAAAGGCAGATATCATCTTGTTTTTAATCCAGAAAATCTCATGAACATCACGCAAAATACTCATGCAGAAATGAAATACGATTCTCCCGCCTTTTGATTTTATTTGAAATGGGGAGTGGGTGCCCACATCCAAAGTATGGGTACCTTAATCAATTTTGGAGGGTGCCTTTAGTAATTTTTCCCGGGGGTCTAAACATCACTTTTTCTAGCCAATTTTTCTCGGGAGTTTATTCTTCCAAAAATACCTACAATTACATAAAATGACGCAGTTAGTACAAAATCGAGCTTTAACAAAATACAAACTGGGAACAAATTAGACACGAAAACGTGCCTACCACTGATCCTATACTCTCTCTGAAAGTACACATATAATAATAGAGCCTCACCCTCTGAGCTTTCGATATTTTATAATCAATATTAGTACTATACGACTCAGTGCTTACTCCTTCATAATGATTGGGAAGCTCCTAGATGAATCAATAACTAGTATAAAACAACACTTTCCTAGAAATATCCCTGGTGCTGATTAAAATTCTTTCCCAAATGATCTCTAAATATACAGAATATACATCCATAACACAACTTTGTTCCCGAATGGATACCAATGCTCCTATATAGATGATCTACTAGTATATAGCAACTTGATTCCTCTCTATATTCCCCGCTTGAATTTCTAGAGTGACTATACATCAGTATTCAAACTCTAATAAATAATATTGATTTATCACAATGCATAGTAAATCGGGCGCGAATGCACTAAGTCAAAACATCACATCTTCGTGTAAACACTAAGTCGTCGTCGCGCCAAATGCAAATCCAAAAGCTCCAATTGACCAACCTATAATATTGGTCGAGCTTTAATAACACGTCTCTAGTATTGGTCGCACTCAAATCCCAATACTGGTCGAAATATGACGAAACCCTAATACTAGTCAACATCTAATTTCTAACGTATCATCATAGTTACCTTGGAAAACGTACCAATGAGTCGAGAACGTGATGAAACATTCTAAACAACATATGTTCCATCGTATGTCTACTACAACAGACTAAAATGGAATTCCATTCCGAGCAACGGTCTAGGAGATATGGTCTAAACCCTAGACGAACTACAAGTTGAAAAATATTAAAATTTCAGATAAAAAGTTCCTGGAAGTTTACTGTTTGCTCCATTTGATAACCGAAACAAGCTCAAAACCTAAATCCTTTTGCGTAGGTATGTAGCCAGCGATTTCTCGATTCCCTATTGGAGGTGATCATCAAAAACGGACATCGTATGAAGAATCTACATCGTTTTTACTAAAGTACGTCATATCTGAATTTTTCGGGCATAAGGGCTAATTCCCATGGATGTAAATAACAATAACGGTCTTCGAAGCAAGTCGTCCGAAGATCAAGTCGTTCAAAGAACAAGAGCTTTAAAGAGCAAGTAAGAGAGGGACTTACAAAAATAAGGAGTTGTGGGATCGGTGCCAACCGGCCGGCCACCCTTGGCCGGTCCCTACTCTCATGTTTTCTAGGGTTTTATTTTTTTATCCAGGGTTTCCTCTTTCTATTAAAACTCTTTTGCTCCTTCTACCAAATTCAAAAGTTCCAAATAGCTTCAAAGACCAAAACAACTGTCCACAACAATATAGAATGATCCCGTAACCATCTAATGTATTAAAATATCATTATTTTAATATTTCCAAAAATATTGGTCTTCACGCCAATTGGTCTTCACATGAGTTGGTCTTTACATCAAAATTCTCTCATTTAAATATTATTACCAAATATATCAAACATTGCTAGAGAAACGACATGATACACGAAGCATAGTCCCGCTGACTACCAAATTCGTGCTTAGTCCATAGCCAGTCCCACCCTTGGATGATTATCTACTTGGTCGGTCCTCCCTTCTTTAGGACTCCACCATCCTTTCTCTAGTCGGTCTCTCTCTACTAGTCCCTCATCCACCACTTGGTTCATCTGCCATTTGGTCCATCTGCTGTTTGGTCAATCTGCATCTGCCATATTAATGATTTTTATTGCTTAATCAACTAAGGAGCATGATTTAATCGGTCTTGCTACCAATAATTAAAATAGTCTTAGTTTCTCTATTTTGTTAATCAAACAAACAGACAGGAATACGAAACTAAATATTTTGGTGCTCACACGAGTTGACACTCGCACAAGTTGGCACTCGCACGACTTGATGCTCATACGAATTTGCTTGGTATATCAAATATTGTAAAATATACACTTATATTGGTATTTGATGATTCAATAATATTATTAGACCTATATTTATCAATTCCATAAGATCATTCGAGTATCATTGCTTCCTTAGCTGACATAATGACATGCCATAACTACCAACGTCAGTATCGATCAGACTCTCTACGTCTACGATATATTAAGCATTACTGCTTGTTTCAGTACACAACTAATGCTTCATCCATAAATGAGTCAACATGATGGACTCATCAATATGCTAAGACTAACAGTCTAGCTAGGTCAACAACTGACCAATTAATACACGTCTACAAAGTAAACTCGACCATGCTCGAGACATCAATTATGTCACATGGGGAGATATTCACTATGGTTTTGGTTTGGTGGCCTACATCCCGTGCGGTGTAATAGTACACCCACGATGAAAAAGTATAAAAGTTGTGTCGGCAGTCGAAGGAGTGAATGGAATAGTGGTCGTACAACTGTCAAGTCCCACTAACACGATGGAGTCGGTTTTCACCATGATTTTCACTTTTCTACTCTTCCACTTTTCTGCAACTGTCACCACTTACGAGATCAATGTTTTAACTTCCACTGTTATAAATAGGTTCTTCAACCTATCGACAAGACAAAAGTTTTATCTCACAAACACATGAATGGTCACAGAGGTATCATCTTAAGATTTAGAAGAAAAAAACTCACTTTAGTCTTCACAACAGTTCAACATATCTCATCATTATTGGCATTCAATCTCATTGATTTCAATACCTTCTTTGCTTCCCTCCCTACAGATCAACCCTTTGCCTTCCTTCGTGACCAAAACGAAATTGGAACGATCATTTCTTGATTTAGGCCGATTTCATACAAATTGATCTCTCAAATATTAAAAGTACTTATACAGTACAAATGTTTGGTGTTTAAATGATTTGCTCTTTGAACGATTTGGTTCAAATGACAACAACCTACTCCATCGCTTTCCCCTATCGTTTTTACCCACAAACACATCAACTTCACCATTTGCAGCAGTATCAGTTCTTCAACAGCAGCCTCTTCAAGGATTGCATCTTGGACTCTCCAAGTAACAATATATTATTTTATATGGGATGCCACTTCAATCACCCCATCAAGCTTCTCCATTGCCATCTAATGTAGGAGTTCCACGACTTCATCCAATTTGGTTTGGATGGAGCAGAAGGGGTCGCGACTGACCTTTTTCTGTGGCTTCCTGTTAATGTCACACTGTCGGGTTGGACAATAACCTCTCTTGTGACCGTCCATAATGGCTACACAAATAAACAAATTGAACAAAAAAAATATAAGTATCACTAAATATAATTCCCGACAAAAGTTTAACCACTAAAATGAACTGAAAAAAATCTTTGGATAAGACCATCTTTATCTATCGATTCTAACTGTCAAGCTAATTGAACAAACCCAAGTAAGAATCGTTCGTTAGGTAGTATGTTTATATACCGATCCCCTTACTTATAAAACACAAAAAAAATCATATCCAGCATCGTTAAATATGATCTGTCGTATCCAACGATTCTCATCAAGCAGTAGCAAAAATATGCAAGCAATGAAATCGGTGGATAAGAAGGTGTCCGATCTAACGATTCTAATATAGTAAATTAAAAAATAATATAAAAGGCAGAATCGGTGCATAATAAGGTGTCTTATCCAACGATTCCAATATAGAAAAAGTAAAAACAAAATGAAATGGTAGAATCGTTGGATATGATCTGCCGTATCCAACGATTTTGTTGCATGTTTTTCATGCTCATGAAGAACATAACTAGAAACGATGGATACGACGGATCCACATCAGACGATTCTGGAAAAAAAAATCAGGAATTTGATTCACGAAAATGAAGATTTCTATACATAGATCTGTCAAAAATGCTATTATAAGAAAAGGTTTATAGGGATTTACCTTATAGTTCACTTTGGATGATCATTTTTTTTTTTGAAAAGTTAGGGTTTTTAGAATTTGGAAAGTTTGATGAAAATATAAAGATTTTTTTTGTTTTGCTTTTGGTTTAGATTTTGTTAGATTTGGAATGTAGTAAAATAATAATTTTTTTTCTATTTATAGTTTCATTAAGTATTATGGTTAATTAATGAGTAGAGGGTACTTTAATATTTTTGATAATAGCTAATTAGACACCCCTTATCCTACTCTCTAGTTGGGAGAAAAATTGGGTAGACCCAAAATTATTTGGGTAGGCCTAAAACTAGCCAGGAAAAATATTAAGTTAATTGTGATGATTTCCAAGTATCATAAATAAGGACATATGTGGAAAAAACATTCTTGGAACTGAAACTCCGGCTATCTAATGGGACTACAAAATTTCCAAACTCTGCCTTTATAATAAGGATGGATGGAGTATAATACTACCTTCTCTCACGAAAAATAATCCTTATTTTTTATTTTTACCTAAAAATAGACCAAATTAAAACGTGAATTTTTTAAGTCAATCTAATGTAATAAAGATTACTTTTCGTGGGATAGCCTTCACATATAACGTAATAAAGACCTATAAAATGATGAAATTGAATTGATTTTGGATCTAACATGGAATTGTTAAGTCGATCGTAATTGGAGTGACTTATAACATGGTCTATGTGAAGGCTCGGGATGGTTTCACTGAACAACATTTACTTACCTCGATATATTATGTTGGCTACATCCGACGAAATCATGACATTTGAGTCAAATATTAACCTCAGTTTTTCCGATGTAATCAAAATTATATGTTGTGATCCAAACTTGTAACTTAGAGTCTCATAGTAACATCCAAGATATACTTTGTGACCCGATATTAGTTGAACATCTTAATATTTGCCATGACATGAAATTTGTATTGGCACACTTGACGTGCGTACAATAACTTCAAAACATGTCTTCCTATCCAAAACAATCATGTGTTTATGATTCAGAGTATCATTTCCTATTTGATCCCTTTGAATTCCATAAAAAAATTAATTCGATACATTTTTTATTACCCATAGATGCGATATTAGATTTCTTAAACAGTGATACGTAACCAACAATTTATTCACAAAAATATGGATATTCCTCGTGATCTAAGTTTATTTATTGACACTGAATATGCATTGTGATATAATCTGTGCTTGTAATCCAAAATTTGATATGCAATATAAAACTTTATAAATAACACATAATCAACCACAGTGACCTAAAAATGGTGTTGCCCAAAATTTATCTCGTATGTCAAAAAAAATAATTGTTCAACCCAAGATCTATTTTGCGATTTCAAGATATGTATTGCAACCCACAATTTGACTCAAAAACCTAAAAATTGTGCTTCATCTCAAAATTTGCCATGTTACCCAAAACACGTCAATGTGGCGTAAAGCCTATCATTGTGACTCAATCTGCTTTATAAATTCCTAGACCAAAAATTTACACCGTGACTTTGAATCTATTTGTACAACATATATATATACCCATTAACCTTAAATTTACTCGGTTGGCCCATAATACATCAAGTGATCAAAACACTGCTATTGCAAATAAAAGCTTTGATTGTTGATGAAAAGGTGGGGGATACCTACAAAGACACACCGACACACAAGTAAAAAAAGAGCTTTATATAAATGTGCAAAGGAAAATAAATAAATAAATTGTGTACCTTGATTTAGAATTCAATCTTTATTTATATGAAGAAAACAAATCTAGATGTTGAAATTGGTATTTATTCTAATAACCTTCAAGATTTGTGTATATCCCATGTAAACAATCAGATTCTTGATAGGATTTGTTGTTATCTCCAATATTTACCAAAATCTTTATCAATCTTATCCCCTTTTTGTTAGGATTTACAATTATCTTAAATAATTATAAAGATTTATACCGTTCTTATCCTCTTTCAGTTAGGAATTATAATTATCTTAAATAATAATAGAAATCTACGTCAATCTTATCCCCTTTCTGCTAGGATTTGTAATTATCTTAAATAATTATAAAGATTTTATACCTATCTTATCACCTTTAAACTATGATTTATAATTATCCTTAATTATTATAGGAACCATGTAAATCCTATTGTTAGGATTTATAATAATAATTACAAAGATTTAACATTACTTGTAAATATTTTGATCACCATCTTAACAACTAACACTTATCTAAATTTAAATTCTTATTTGGAGAGAGAGTAAGGCTTAACATATCGGGCCATGGGTTTGTATAATAAACTGATTAGGATTCTATAATAACCCAAATAGACTTTCCAAATAAGCCAAATATGTTTCCGTAATAAACCAAACAAACTTCCAAAATAAACCGAGTATGTTTCTTATTAAACCAAATGTACTTCCAAAATAAACCAAGTATGTTTCTATAATAAATCACATAAACTTATATAATAAGTCAAATATATTTTTATAAAAAAATCAAATGAGCTTTTATGATAAGTTAACTAGGTTTTCAAAAACAAGCCAAATACTGTAATTGTAATTGAATCCATGCATCCTCCACTTATACTGTTGTTGGAAAGTACGAACATCACCCCTCTTAATTCTTCTCAACTTATTGATAGATTAAAAAGATCCGGACTGAGTGACACATCATATGCATATACATCCTCGAGTTATTTGTCGAATGGACAAATTAATCCAATAGTCACCAAATTTTATCGTGGAACGTGTTGTTGCTCTTGAAATATGGACACAACCTATTGAAAATATGGGGCTCATATCATGGAAGGACTTTATTTAAAAGCCGAGACTTCCTTTTACCACGTACTCATGATCCCCATAATAGCATATGTGTTCAATTTATCTCGGCCGCCAGAACTTACATGAGTTGTTAGAAAAACGAGGTTTCTTTTACCCACTATATTTGGGGATAGAATAATATTTTTCTAAATATATGCTACCTTTCTCTACTCCATGGACTCCATCTTAAAACACTTTTAATATTTTAATTCTTCCGAAAATCTTTTTATCCATGTATTTTACTCCGTTTAGGACTCTACTTTATGTGTATTTTGTTTCTTGCACAATATCATTATGTGTCTTTCTAAGTTGTTTAGTACCCACCATTTAAAACACATTAACCTCTTTATTTGTTCGAGGTTAGTTTTTGTCACTTTTAACTTTTAATATTTTCCCTTCAACTACATCACATGTTCTCTATAAATTATAAATTGTTGGTGGATAGCCTCGCAATAAATTAGGCTCCAATACCCTTTTAGATGACAAGTCCAAGTCTGTGGAAAAGAAAACTACCTGTTTTCGCATTAACGTCTTGAATAGCGATACTAAGTTTTCCTAAAGTAGTGAAAGCTAACACACCGAATCCATAACTATAAGATAAACATTTGTCGAGATATTTGTTGCATTTGCGAGAAATCGCATTAAAGATGGCTTGACCTGGTGTGAAAGAGCGAATACCACCGGTAAAAGGAGAAATGCCTGTGACATCGAAGCAAACGTCTTTACCATTTTCCCAGTCATAGACAAGAATGTTTGTGGGCCTCAAGGCATTATCTCTGTCACAAAGGAAACCTAAAGCTACTTATTTACGAGCTGGCATACCTGCTTTGTAGCATATATCGGATAAGGTATCTCTAGCAAGGTCGTGGTAGAATTTGAGTCCTACACCGATAGCGCAATGCAAAGCATGGTCCCTAAATACATCAATTTCTTTATTGCAACATGAACAAAGACTTTCCTCTTCAAAAAATGGTATGCCATATATCGATAACTAAGAACCAAGCTGAAATGCCTGGGCCCCATACATTGATTAAGCCCAGTGATAGGAACTGCCAAAAGAAAGTCTTGGGCATGATTTTTTTTTTTACAGGCCCAAAGAATAGAATCACAGCAAGATAAGCTGAATCTGTTGGGAATTTCCTTCGTAACTGAGTCGAAGTATGTGACTGTGGTCGGTTGTCATCCAAGCAAAATTATTTCAAGTTCTTTCACTTCACAATTATAAATAAGAGTGTAGTTATAAAAACATATTTGATCCACAGGGAGATATGGGTTGTTATTCGTATTTGAAAACTTATGTAAACTAGGGGGATTTTGTGATTTAAGACTAAAGTAATTATATAAATTAAACTAGCAAAGATTGAATAGAGAGAATCAATAGGTTGAGAGTACTGGTTAAGGGTTCATCTTCAATCATAAGACATGCACTTTAACTAATAACTAGAGTTGTCACTTAATCATTCATTATCAAGAGCCCCAGAGCATCCCACCGAGAGCATACTCCGGTGAATTCCTCATGTCATCACATACCATAACGATGAATATGTAATTACTACTCAAATAACAACCTAATGCAACATATTATCAAGTTTAATCCCTCGGGAGCTTTAAGTTCTATGAATTAGGCCAATCAATGTAATAGATATACTACGAGTAATCTATTTAACATAAGTCAAGCTTCTACATGCAATCACGCAAAAGTTTTGAATACAATTGGTAATAACAATATGCTACTTATGGAAAGGTTCATCTATAATTTCGTATCTCAAAACTCCAGTCTAGCGATAGATATGCATTCATGGTTATTTAGTAGCGCTCCTAAACAAACACTCATACAATCATAATGGCGATAATAATCAGTAGAACAAGAACGATAATGATTTGATCAAGATAACAAAACTAATGTATTAATCAAGTAACATGTTTTTGATATCCAAATATATCCTTAACCAATAATAAAGGTTTAGCTCATCATGGATTTCTCAAAATCCATGGAAAATATAGAAGAAAACAAGTAAAGCAAACCCTGGAAATCGTGATGATCAATCGTAACTCCAAGCCCTAGCTCATTGTTCTCCTTGTGTTGTAAAGTGTCTTATATCTAAAAGTGTATTCTTAATATCTGGGAGTCTTCTTATATATTACTCATGATATCTAAGGCTTAGAATCCTTCCGGGACCGGGTTTTACTCGTTTTAGAAGCCAAATCGGGTCCCAATACGCTCAGAGTTCGGCTGGATCTTCTGGTGACCTTCCCAACCGAACCTAGTAAGTAAAAATTGCCCAAACTAAGTCAAAAGTTCGGATAGGTCGTGATGGGAGGTTCCCTAACCGAAGTTCATCCTGGAGACTTTCCATTCCTAGCCGAACATCTCTTTGGACCCTTCGTTTCTCGCCGAATTTAGTTATAAAGTTCGGTTGGTTTGATGGGAAATTCTCCTAACCGAACCTTCTCATGGAGATTTGACCATTAAATCATCTCCTAACCAAAAACTTCTTCTAAAACTCTCCCGAAAACTTGATTTATCAGCCCTAAGTTCGGCTAGCAAGCTCCCATCCGAACCTTATCCTGTAGACTTAAATCTTCCAAGTTTGTTTTGCCCATAACTTCTTTATCCGAAGTCGGAACGACCTCATTCTTTTTGCGTTGTCTTCGTATTTCAATTTCCTTCAAGATGGAGTGAATAAATATTAGATTTGAATGAGTTAAAATTTTCCCTTTCTCTAGCTCCAATTATAGCACTTGACTTCCTTGTTCAATTTATCTCTTAATGAACTCCTTTCTTCTTCTTTGGTTGAATCCACTTTGAAACTCCTAAGAAACTCAAAAAAAAAAAAAAAATCAAAGCATAATGATATGAAAACTAACAAGAAAGCAATGAATTAGAGTATCTAACTAATGCAAATAATACACCTAACAAATTTCCCCCCACTTTCCTTTTGCTAGTCCTCGAGCGAACTACAAATCTAAACTAACCTAAACTACAAAAACTCCATTTCGTCGAGGACACGTTTACACTTAGCATGTGTAACGAGCCTTTAAACCCCTAGGTGTCCCTAGTGGACGAGTTATAGTCTCGTGAGGGTTTACAAGAGGTATACCCACAAAACCTAAATTCCAACTTTCAAAAATTCCAGAGCACATGCATCTAAAGAGCTACGAAGATATAAAGTTTATGCACACTAATAATAAGAAGTCAGAAGTATAAAGAATATTATTCTCATGCTTAACCTTTGAGTTAGGAGAAAACCACCATATGAAAGAATCCAGGTTCGAGAGTGATCGAATGTTTCAACTTCTGCCTCACCAACAAGATTTTATGAATTTGCACTCAAAAGACGCACTTTATGGTTCTCATGTGTGCAAGCAGGAGTGAAGATATAAATCCTTCACACGTTGGATGGTGGGATGGAAAGGAAACCTTCCGAATGATATAAAGATGTTATCCCACAGATATATGAGACGAAAAAGAACCTTTTTTTTTTAATTTTTTGATGATATATAAGAATGGAAATCAACCAGTATGCAAGGATGAGAACGCTTACTTACCTTCTCACCCAATTTACAATCGATACCACTCTCACAATATCCAATAGAAACGTCTTCGGTCTTCAACTGTTGATGATGAATTCTTGAACTTCGTAGAACTTTGACAATTTGTAACTATTTTCCTTAATTCTTTGTTGTTTGAAACTTCTTTATAGATTTTTTCTTCCTCGCGGCCTTATTAAATGAATATAAAAACAAATATACTCTAAAGAATTGATAAACATTCTTCTTCTTCTTTTTTTAAATAAATAAATAAAAATAATAAGATACAAACTCAAAAAAATAAATAAAATAAAATTACTATGGCCGTGGGATGAGGATTTTACCACTTGATTCTTCACAACTTGTATTCTCTCGATATCATGAACTTCACTAACTCTCATCTTTTGATTTCTTTCACTCTTACACATAAGTCTTCAACATGTACATAATTTTGCTCATTGTATTGTTTCTTTATTTGAATATGAAATTTTGCTCTTTACTGTAATGTTGCTTGTAAACCTTAAACGTCTTCAACTTTCCTCATGATTTCCGCTTGTTAATGATAATGGTGTTTCTATGGACCTGTTGTTGTCGGGAGAATGGTGCCAACTGCAAACAAGACTACAAGAAAGAGTTAGCAATTCTGATGACACCCTCATGATTGATAGAAATAGCATTCAAGAGATCAAAAAGTAGTGCTGAAATTGGTGCGAAGTTAGAAAGCTCATTATTCTACCCGGAGTTTGCAGGTTTGGTGCCTCACTCACGGGTATGTAATGATCAACTTCTCTAATATTGTATTCTCTACCGGTGGTTTAAGTCCATTTTTGTCCACCCGAATGTCGTTCTCTATTACTTCTAAGTTCAATTATTTTGGTGAGAACTCCGTATGTAGACTTAGCTAGAAGTATACTAAGTGACCCTAAAATCTCTAAAAGTTGGAAGTTTCCATGCAAATATGTACAATTTTTTTTTAAAATTCTATATACAAAAACGAATACTAAAAATCTAAATGCTTAACCACTCCCCCACATTTAAACTTTACATTGTCCTCAGTGTGAATTAATTCGTCCAATGTAAAATCAAGGCGGGAAATTCCTACTAATGATATAAAACGAATAAGAAAAATAAAGCTAAAAAGATTAAGATAGAAATACAAAACCAATAGATTGCCTCCCATTCAACGCTTAGTTTAACATTTTTGGCCCGACTTGGCATCCGCCTGCTACTCCTCCAGAGGGAATACATCTACAAAGTTGTTTTCTTCCATAACTTCAGATGTGAACGACTCATAATACGGCTTTAGTCGATGTCCATTCAACTTTAACTCTTTTCCTGTGGCTAAACTTCGAATATCTACTGCACCATGAGAATAAACGTGAAGCACAATAAAAAGACCTATCCAACGAGAACGTAATTTACTAGGAAATAAAGTAAAACGAATTAAATAACAAAACTTTATGTCCAACACGAAAGTGTTTTCTAGAAATCATCTTATCATGAAAAGTCTTTGTTTTCTCCTTGTAAATATGCGAACTTTCATGTGCACCATTACGAATCTCTTCTAGTTCGTTGAGTTAGAGTTTTTTTTGCTTTCCTGCACCATCCAAATCCATACTGCACTTTTGAATATCCCAAAAAGCCTTATGCTCAATTTTAACAGGAAGATCACATGGTTTACGGTACACAAGCCTAAAAGGAAACATCCCAATAGGTGTTTTATATGCGGTCCTATATGCCCACAATGCATCATCAAGCCGTAAACTCCAATATTTTCATGTAGGATTCACTGTTTTCTCTAGAATTGACTGCACTTCTCGATTAGATACTTCTGCTTGCCCGTTAGTCTGTGGATAGTACGGTGTAGCTATCTTGTGAGATACGTTGTACTTTTCCAACAACCCCTGAAAGAACTTGTTTTGAAAGTGTGATCCCCCATCACTGATTATGGCTCTTGAAGTTCCAAACCTTGCAAAAATATGATCTTTAACAAAATATGTAACCACTTCAGAATCATTAGTCGGGGTTGCTTTAGCTTCCACCCATTTCGGTAATATTCAACTACGAGTAGGATGTAATATTTACCAAAAGAATTAACAAAAGGCCCCATAAAATCTATACCCCAAGTCGAACACCTCAACAAAGTGGATAACCGTTTGTGGCATTTGATTTCGAGCACCTAGATTGCCTGTTCTTTGGCATCGATCACAAGTAGTAAAAAATATGTATGCATCTTTGAGTAATGTTGGACAAAAGAAGCCATTCTCAAGTACCTTGAGTGCGGTTCGTTTAGACCTAAAGTGTCCTCGACAAGCATACAAATGGCAAAAACCAAGATGTAATTGAATTCAGATTCGGTACGCACCTTCGTATAAATTGGTCTGAACAATGTTTCCATAGATATGGATCATCCCAAATGTATTGATTTGCTATATTTTTAAGTTTGTCCCTCTCAGAACGAGACAAAATACTTGGGATTTGTTTAGACAATAAAAAATTCACAATATCAGTGTACCATGGTTCTAAAACTGCAATAGAGAATCGTCTGGAAAGATTTCACGCAACGGGATAGCTTCTTCGTCTACAGTGAGACAACTCAGGTGATCTGCAATAGTGTTCTCAATGCTTTTCTTGTCTTTAATTTCAAGATTAAACTCTTGTAAGAGTAGTATCCACCTAATGAACCTTGGTTTCGCTTCCTTCTTTGCAAGTAAGTACCTAAGTGATGCATGATCAGAAAACACAACAAATTTTGTACCAATCAAATAAGAACGAAATTTCTCCAATGTAAAGACGATTGCTAACAACTCCTTTTCTGTGGTCGTGTAATTTTATTGAGCATCATTCAATGTTCTGGAAGGATAATAAATGGCATGGGGTATCTTCCCAGTATGCTGGCCTAATACTGCACCGATCGTATAATCACTGGCATCACACATAATCTCAAAAGGCTTGCTCAAATCCGGTGGTCTAATGATAAGGGTTGTTATCAAAAGTTCTTTCAAACGATTGAACGTCGCCAAACACTTCTCATCAAAGTTAAAAACCACATATTCTTGCAATAATTGGCATAATGGTGAAGCAACCTTGGAAAAATCCTTGATAAACCTGCGATAAAATCATGCATGACCAAGAAAAAAACGAATCTCCCTAACCGTAGTGGGAGGGGTAAGAGCACGAATAAGATCTATCTTAGCTTTATCAACTCCCAAGGATTTAGAAGATATAATATGGCCTAAAACAATGCCATGAGTTACCATAAAATGATACTTCTCCCAATTTGGCACAAGATTAGTCTCAACATATTTTTTAAGAATTAATGTGAGGTTATACAAGCACAAGTCAAATGAATCACCATACACAATAAAAAACTCGATAATGTTTTCAACATAATCTGAAAAGATACTTACCATACACCTTTGGAAGGTAGCGGTTGCATTACACAGACTAAAAAGCATCCTCCTGTATGCAAATGTTCTGAATTGACAACTTAAAGTCGTTTTCTCTTGGTCCTCGGGTGCTATAGCAATCTGATTGTTATATGAATAACCATCAAGAAAACAGTAATAAGAGTGTCCAGACAATCTTTCCAACATTTGATCCATAAAATGTAAAGGAAAGTGATCTTTTCTAGTGGTTGCATTTAATTTCCTATAATATATACAAACCCTCCAACCGTTTTTCACACGAGTTGGAACAAGTTCATTTTCATCATTCTGCACCACTGTAACGCCTGATTTCTTTGGTACATCTTTTACCGGACTCACCCACTTGCTATCAGAAATGGGGTAAATAACTCCCCCGTCTAAAAGCTTGAGTATCTCTTTCTTTACTACTTCTATCATCGGAGGATTCAATTGACGTTGAGCTTCCCTTGTAGATTTTGTCCCCTCCTCAGGTAGTATTTTATGCATGCATGTAGCTGGGATTATTCCCTTGACGTTAGAAATTGTCCATCCTATAGTCGTTTTATACTCCTTAAACACCCGAAGAAGTTTATGTTCCTGCAATTCAGTTAGCTCATTTGAAACTATTACTGGCAACTTCTCATTACACCCAAATAAATATATTTTAGGTGATCCGGAAGAGGTTTAAGTTATAGTTCAGGAGCTTCCAAGATAGATGGCAAAGTTTTTTCATTAATGCATGGTAAAGAGATAAAAGAAATATCATGAGTTGGTGAACATTCTTGTAAAGAATTCAGAGAGACTAAAGCTTCCTTGAGTTCATCTCCACATTCAAATATACCATTAATGGGTGTAGTTAACACGGTTTCAAGTACATATTTCCCATTCATATTGAACATCTGTTGAGCTAAGGTATCAAGAGCATCAATAGAGAAACAAGAATGGACATCACTAGAATATCTTATCATTTCATAAATGTTGAAACATATTACTTCTCCATCAAATTCCATAGTCAACGACCCACTATGCACACCAATCTTAGTTCTAGCCGTGCTCCTAAAGGGTCGTCCCAACAATAAAGGTAAAGACGCATCATTTAGCTGATTCACCTGCACAAGCACATCTTCAACAATACCTCTAGGGTATATGTTAGAACGGTAAGCTAACTGTAAAGTAATTCCAGATTCTTTCAAAGGACCTAAATTAAGAGATTCATATATAGATGCATGCATAACATTTACTAATGCTCCTAAATCAAGCATAGCCTTATTAATCTTTGTGCTACCAATAACAATAGGACTGTCAAAACTACAGGGGTATTTACACATTTAAGTGGGAATTTCTTTTGCAAGATAGCCGAAGCATTCTCCCCCACTTTCATTACCTCATTATCGGTCAATCTTTGTTTATTGGTGCACAAATCCTTCAGAGTTCTTGCATATTTGGGGACTTATTTAATCACATCTATAAGTGGAATATTCACATGAATTTTCTTGAAAATATTTAAGATCTCCTTATCTTGTTCTGCCTTTTTAGAGTTAGCAAACCTTCGAGGGAAAGGTAAAGAATGAACATTAGTTGAAACAAGAGGTTTAGAGTTTTCTTTAGGTACCTCATTGGTTTGGAAAGGGTCAGTAATCTCGTTCTCAAAAACCATCCCCTTAGGGTCTTTCTTCTTCTCAGCATCTTCTTGTTCCACAGTTCGTGTACCACTTCTCAATGTCACAGCGTTGACAGAATCTCTCGGATTAAGAGGTTGAGATGGGATTTCCCACTATTTAGTGTTTCCAGACGATTAATCTCAGTTGCCATAGTGCCCACTTGTTTTGTAGTTATTTGATTGCATAATTAGTCGTCTGATAATTTCTCTGCATCATTGAAGTTATATTCTTCACCATGGAAAGCATCTCTGATGATTCTGAGTTTGAACTGGTTGTGGTTGTTGTACTTGTTGTTGAAAACCACTAGGACAATGAAAACCGGTTTTGGAACTGCAGCTAGCTTGTTTGCATAACTGAAGTTGGGATGATCTTTCCACTCTGGATTGTATGTGTTAGAATGAGGATCGTATCGTTTCTTCTGTTGATTTGGGAATATAGCGTTGACTTGATCGTTTCCCCCTTTATAAAATTGGGAGGATGATGGCGCCACCACGGCTGCATGAATCTAAGCGCATGCTCCTTTTCAGCTGATTACATGATAGTTCCCATGGATCCTCCATTCCACGCTTGCTTAGGCGACAGAGACAGAGAGAACACACACGTATTGCTATCAAAGTGTCTATTTTTTTTTCTCAACAAAATTAAAATTCAAACGCATCCGAACTACGACCTTATTGCAATACTAGGGCCCCACCAAATCACTTAGAGAAACATAAAATTGCAAAAATAAAAATAGAAAGTGATATGATTATGATGATTCTGAGATATGCTTGTTCAATGATTATGATATTATTTCTAACACCTGAGTGCGTCCAGATATGAATAGACCATCTATCCGGGCACACCAATTCCTATAGATAAGAGCTATGTTTCTAGCTACCTAGAATAGTTAGTGTTTCCTGAATAATTCACAAGTTTCTAAATTTTGAAGTTTCTTATTGGCATCAATTTTTGGAAACTCTACCCCCAAACTTAAATTTAACATTGGCCTCAATGTTTCAAACCGTGCAACCTATAATGGTACGCAACAAATATAAATAGGAGAAACAAAATGTAAATCAAAGAAAATGGTTTTGGAACGTCTCACCTGATTGACGCAAGAAAAGAAGTATTCTCTGTAACACATATCAAACGATAGTAATAACAAAGAACACTGAAAATAAAATAAAAATAAAAACAAAAAGTCTAAAAAATAAAAACCAGAAAATAAAAATATACCTACTAGAAATGTACAGAAAGGATCCCCATACACTAACAACCTGAAAATTTGGGGATCAACCCAAAATAAAATATATACAAATGACAGTTTCACAATTATATTATGGGAACACGGAGACATTGAAACTATCAAAAATAAGGGATTACCCCCAAACCAAGTTTTTACTACACTTGTAAGTGCGTAAAGAACAAAATATGGGGATAATATTGGGTTTGGGGAAATATCAATTGGTTCATGCACAATGTCAGGAACAGGCAAGTCCTCTGGGTATTTGGATGCAAAGTGATCCAACAAAACTTGAGAAGCACACAATTCTAACCCTAAATTAGGTAACTTTTGGAAGTCTGGGGGTCCAGAAACAACCACTAAGTCGGGTGAATGATCTTGTGAGATAGATTCATATATGGAATTAGGAAAATCATCTACACAATCATCCACAGGGTTATCAATATATTCTATACTGAACCGAGAGTCACTACAAGACTGATCATCATCAGCATATAATTTCTGGCATTCCAGAACTCTCAATCTTTGTTCCAAACTAAGTGGTTTGTGTTTATAATACTTCTCATATATCATTAGAGGTGATTCTTCACTTACCTCAGGTGAAGCAAGAACTTCTTTACGCCGTGACCGATTCATATAATCCCGAAATATCATCTTAGATGACGTCTCCTGGGAAGGAGTCATCATCCTCGGAAAAACACCTGAAAAGAAATGCTAAAACAAAAAACAAGTGAAAAGGAAAAAGAAATCCTAAAATAAAATAAAAAATATTGTACAAAATAATAAATAAATAAAAACCTAAATCACGATTTGAAAATAAAAAATACTAATTACAATATTCAACAAACGCACCCCGGCAGCGGCGCCAAAAATTGATAGAATTTCGGAATACCCTATGTAAATAAACCGCAATTGCACGGTGTCTACAATGCAGACAACGACAAGTACGGGTCGAACCCACAAGGAGCGGGGACAATACTGCAATCAATATCTCTAATAAACTAATATGAAATAATATCTTTTGGATTTTTTACAAAATTCTACTGAATGAGAAAATAATAAAATAAACTAGCTCAAATATACAATGTGATCAAGTAGAGAGAGCACTAGGGTTTTCGGTTTTCGCCAATTTGATATATAGAACTCACATCTAATCTCCAGAATTATCGTTTCACCACTGTAATTTTCTAAACTTCCAAGTTGACATTTCTAAAGAATTGCTTATCAATCGAAAAGTATATCCCATATAATGTTACTAAGCATGTCATATCAATTTAATAGCATAAACAATCAGTAGACTATCTAACCAATATATAGTTTCAAAGAATCAAATATCTATTTGTGAGCATACACCATCAAAGAATCTAATCCAAGCACGACATATAAAACGGAAAGCATATATGATCAAATATACTATTTATGTAATAATTAATTAAGTTATCAATGAAGATAAATTACTAAATATAAACCATTTATTTATGAGTTTTCCATAATCAAAGTTGGTTTCTACCTAAAACCCTAGTCACAAAAATCAGTACAACATGGAGATGGATTTCTCAAAACCCGTTCAAAATAAATTAGCAAAAGTAGAGAGAAAGAGATAAAACCAGTCAACTTCTGTGCTCTGTACTATCTCGTTTTTTCACTCCCAAAACCTGAAAAAGAATCAACAGCAGATCCCCTAAAGCTCCAGCTGAACAACCTTCTTTTTCCCATCGGTTTCTCTCATCCGTCACACTCTCTCACAGCCGCTCTGCCTCTAATGCCTTTTGCTCCCTCTCTATTTATTTTTCTCCACTCGGTCCTCTCTCTTCTCTATGCCTCCAATCAATCACACCTTACTCTCTCACCTTCGTACCACCTACCAACAACCATCTGCCTCTCTTTGTACCTCTTTTTTTCTCCCTTTCACGTCTCTTCACCTTACACTCTCTAGTCGCCTACCACCTACTCTTCTTCAATCACCCAACATACCTCTCACCTTTGTACTCTTCTGTCTCTCCGCAAACCACTACCCTAGTTATTGTCTCCGTTTCTCCCTAGAAAAACCTAAACGAAAAGTTTCCCAAAAAACCTAGCCTTCTCCCCTCTTTTATACTTATCTTTGTTTCTCATCATTCCCTCTCAATCACGTGTTTCTCCACCTTTCTCATCTTTTATCTTCTAACCGAGCCACACCACCTACTCTCTACTGACGCATCCGTCAGCCCCGGGTCTTGTCCCCCATCTTCATTTTTTAATCAGACCTACTCTACGCCTCCCATAATCTATCTCTTGGCCACGTCATGACCTGGCCCCACCTTCTAACTCTAATTTCATCTCCCAAAAGAACAAGAAAGCTCCCCTAGCCTTTGACCACCTGATCGAACTCTCTGTCCCACCATCCTTGCTCACTTCTCTTCCAGCCAACGAACTCATCCACAACTATAATCTCTCTAGCTAACATAATTGGACATAAGCCCATGGTTATGGTCCAAAGAGATAATTAAGTGAATTCCATTAACAATTTAGCCCATTTCGTCGTATCTATTCGCAACTTCGGGTTTTACGCATACCACATATAAAAGTATAAAAACAATAAAATAAGTACAAAATGGGTATTAGCAAATACAAATTAGGCGGTAAAAATATATAATTAAGTTCCCATCAAATACCCCCAAACCTATATTTTGCTAGTCCTCGAGCAAACTAATCTAAAAATAAAATAAAATCCTAACTCACTTTCACAGGAATCGCGACTACATTTAGCATATGTAATAAGCCTGTAAACCCCTAAGTGGCCTTAGCAGACGAGTTTTGTCTCGTGAGGGTTTACAAGGGGTATACCCACAAAGCCTTTACTCCAAATTTCAACTACATGTGAACGATTGAGGGTAAACACTAAACAAGCTATTTAGTTGACATACTAAATTCTTCGGCTATAAGAATCATTACCATGTATGAACCCAATTGTTGTACACGAGTTTGCACTCAACGTACTAAAATTCATATAGGAATGCAAATTCTACTCAAATAACCATTGAACATCCAAAACTGGATAACAATTGTCAACTTCACATTGCTCGGAATCAATCAAATTCAAACACAAGGATAGATTAGAAGATGAAAATAGAAGTAATGAATGGTGCATATGTTGACTAAGGTGAACGATGTATTCCAAAATATTAGTATAAAGTCCGGCTCGGATGCTCCTATTTTTATTATTATTTATATACATAATTTATTTGTTTTTTCTTTCTTTTTTCATCTTTTTTTTTCGACTTCATGATTAGATCTTTTGAATCTAAGTGCATGCTCCTTTTCAGCCGATTACATGATAGTTCCCATGGATCCTGCATTCCACGCTTGCTTAGGCGAAGGAGACAGGGAGAAAACACACGTATTGCTATCAAAGTGTCTATTTTTTTTCTCAACAAAATTAAAATTCTAATGCATCCGAACTACGACCTTATGGCAATACTAGGGCCCCACCAAATCACTTAGAGAAACATAAAATTGCAAAAATAAAATAGAAAGTGATATAATTATGATGATTCCGAGATATGCTTGTTCAATCATTATCATGTTATTTCTAACAACTTAGTGCATCCAGCTATGAATAGACCATTTAGATGGGCACACCAATTCCTATAGATAAGATTTATGTTTCCATCTACCTAGAATGGTTAGTGTCATCCTGAATAATTCAAAAGTTTCTAAATTTTGAAGTTTCTTATTGGCATCAATTTTCGGAAACTCTACCCCCAAACCTAAATTTAACATTGTCCTCAATGTTTCAAACCGTGCAACCTAAAATGGTATGCAATAAATATAAATAGGAGAACCAAATGTAAATCAAAGAAAACGGATTGGAACATCTCACCTGATTGACGTAAGAAAAGAAGTATTCTCTGTAACACATATCAAACGATAGTAATAACAAAGAACACTGAAAATAAAAACAAAAAGTATAAAAAATAAAAATAAAAAGTTAAAAAAATAAAAACAAGAAAATAAAAATCTACCAAATGGATATGTACAGAAAGGATCCCCATACACTAACAACCTGAAAATTTGGGGATCAACCCAAAATAAAATATATACAAATGACAGTCTCACAATTATATTATGGGAACACGGAGACACTGAAACTATCAAAAATAAGGGATTAATCCCAAACCAAGTTTTTACTATACTTGTAAGTGCGTAAAGAACAAAATATGGGGATAATATTGGGTTTGGGGAAATATCAATTGGTTCATGCACAATGTCAGGAACAGGCAAGTCCTCTGGGTATTTGGATGCAAAGTGATCCAACAAAACTTGAGAAGCACACAATTTTAACCCTAAATTAGGTAACTTTTGGAAGTCTAGGGGTCTAAAAACAACCACTAAGTCGGATGAATGATATTTTGAGATAGATTCATCTATGGGATTATGAAAATCATCTACACAATCATCCACAGGGTTATCAATATATTTTGTATTGAACTGAGAGTCACTACAAGACTGATCATCATCAGCATATAATTTCTGGCATTCCAGAACTCTCAATCTTTGTTCCAAACTAAGCGGTTTGTGTTTATAATACTTCTCATATATCATTAGAGGTGATTCTTCACTTACCTCAGGTGAAGGAAGAACTTTCTTATGCCGTGACCGATTCATATAATCCCGAAGTGTCATCTTAGATGACGTCTCCTGAGAAGGAGTCATCGTCCTCGGAAAAACACCTGAAAAGAAATGCTAAAACAAAAAACAAGTGAAAAGGAAAAAGAAATCCTAAAATAAAATAAAAAATATTGTACAAAATAATAAATAAATAAAAACCTAAACTACAATTTGAAAATCAAAAATACTAATTACAATATTCCACAACCGCTCCCTGGCAGTGACGCCAAAAATTGATAGGATTTCGGAATACCCTATGTAAATAAACCGCGATCGCACGATGTCTAAAATGCAGACAACGACAAGTACGGGTCGAACCCACAAGGAATGGGGACAATACTGCAATTAATATCTCTAATAAACTAATATGAAATAATATCTTTTGGATTTATTAGAAAATTCTACTGAACGAGAAAATAATAAAATAAACTAGCTCAAATATACAATGTGATCAAGTATAGAGAGCACTAGGGTTTTTGGTTTTCTCCAATTTGATATATAGAACTCACATCTAATCTCCAGAATTATCGTTTCACCACTGTAATTTTCTTCGCTTCCAAGTTGACATTTCTAAAGAATTGCTTATCAATCGAAAAGTATATCCCATCTAATGTTACTAAGCATGTCATATCAATTTAATAGCATAAACTATCAGTAGAACTATCTAACCAATATATAGTTTCAAAGAATCAAATATCTATTTGTGAGCATACACCATCAAAGAATCTAATCCAAGCATGACATATCAAACGGAAAGCATATATGATCAAATCTACTATTTATGTAATAATTAATCTAGCTATCAATGAAGATAAATTACTAAATATTTAAACCATTTATTTATGAGTTTTCCATTATCAAAGTTGGTTTCTACCTAAAACCCTAGTCAAAAAAATCAGTACAACATGGAGATGGATTTCTCAAAACCCGTTCAAAATAAATTAGCAAAAGTAGAGAGAAAGAGATAAAACCAGTAAACTTATGTCATCTGTACTATTTCGTTTTTCACTCCCAAAACCTGAAAAAAGTATCCACATAGATCCCCAAAAGCTCCAGCCGAACAACCTTCTCTTTCCCATCGGTTTCTCTCAGCCGTCACACTCTCTCACAACCGCTCTGCCTTTAATGCCTTTTGCTCCCTCTCTATTTCTTTTTCTCCACTCGGTCCTCTCTCTTATCTATGCCTCCAATCAATCACACATTACTCTCTCACCTCCGTACCACCTACTTACACCACCTACCTCTCTTTGTACCTTTTTTTTCTCCCTCTCACGTCTCTTCACCTTACACTCTCTAGTCGCCTACCACATACTCTTATTCAATCACCCAACAGACATCTCACTTTTGTACTCTTCTGTCTCTCCGCCAACCAGTACCCTAGCTACTATCTCCGCTTCTTTTTCAATTACATGATTAGATATTTTGAATCTAAGTGCATGCTCCTTTTTAGCTGATACATGATAGTTCCCATGGATCCTGCATTCCACTCTTTCTTAGGCGACAGAGACAGGGAGAACACACACGTATTGCTATCAAAGTGTATTTTTTTTTCTCAACAAACTTAAAATTCTAACGTATCCGAACTATGATAGACATTTATGTGTCTTATTTAGTCTCGTACTTGTATTAATAATAGTCTTCATATTTTGTACTAATAATATGATTTTATGTGCTTTTAGGGTTTTTGGAAGAATAAACTTTTTTGGAGAAAATTGGCTAAAAAGTGTTAAAGGCACCCCGAGAAACTACTAAAGGCACCCCAAGAGATGATAAATGCACCCGCAGCTTGGATCAGGGCAGCCACTTCTTTGAATTTGAAAATAGAAAGTGGCGCCAAAATTTGTTCTTGATTTGTAACCGAGAATTTTTTTGGAGAATTGCAAGACTTTAAGGCCGTATTATCTTTGTGCCTTAATTAACAAGATTCTTACACATTTCAAACACTAGGAAATCAAATCATGCAACAAATATCCTCAAGAGATAAAATCAGGGAGGAGAAAACAAATCCCGTGATATATTATTGCACATGATTCCAACTGATCGAGATTGTGTGAGATAATAAAGGAAATAGCGTGTAATCTAAAGCTATAAAAAGAATGAGAATCTCTGCCAGCAAGAAGAACAAAAAAAATCAAAGCTCGAGATAACATCAGAATTTCGTATTTCCATCTGCCAAGATTTGGAGCATTGAAGAATGAGGATTTTGAAAGATTTGGAGATGTTGAAGTGTTCTAGTATAAATAGAAGTGCAAAGGAGAGAGTAGGGGGGTCTGGAGAGGCCAGAAACGAAGAATCAGAAATCCAGAAAAAATCTGCTCATGATCATGATGAAGAAGATGAAGATTTTGTTGCGAAAAGTTTGAAGCTTCCATAGCCAAAAGTTAAAAGATCACGTTGCTAAAGCTTTTAGCTTTGCAACGTTTATCTTCATTTGCAATATTTAGTTCCGGTGAAACGGTTATTCATCTGTAACAGTGAGCCTGTCACGTTTATACACGTTACAAACTCACTGTTTTCATTATTTTCACTCTTTTTCATTATTTTCAAACACTTTGAGCTATGTACCAAACTTTTGAAGGTGTTTTGAGCAAGTTGAGATAAACCCCATATGCTGAGGTGACGGGGGAAGCCATTGTTTCAATAAAAGTGGTATATTTCTATTTTAATTAATTTTTGCAATTTCTTTTATGATTATTTGCCTTGGTTGAAAATTGATTTAATGATTTTTATTAAGCAATTGTGATTTCGTTAGATGGTACATGCTTTGGCCTAGGTTTTAGATGTTCCATGGTTTTGTTATACAATTGTTATTTTTAGAATCCACTTTTGCAACATATTAGAATCACTTTAAAAGTAAAGAATTGCATAATTATAATTATTGAACTGAATCACTTTAATTGGTTAATGGTGAAATCCATAACCTCAGTATTTGTGAATAATTATTTTCATCTTTTGTGTATATATTTTTATTTTAAAAATTAATTTACTAAATCTAAATTCAGTCTTCACAAGTTCGAGCGAATGATACTTTATTTACCACTATTACGAAACACATCAATTTTTGGCGCCGCCGACATGGACTTATTTTTAGAATTGTTTTTAGATTTTTTTTTTAGGTTAATTAGTTTAGTTAGATGATAGACACATTTTAGTGTCTAAATTGCACCTTAATTTCTAGTGAG
>JAJJMC010007665.1:1228644-1287543 GCA_023531435.1 Papaver californicum
AGTTGTTGTTCCTGTTTGGATAGAAACAGGATTTACACGGTGATTAACCGAATTATACTGGGATTGGGATGTTCCAGAGAGTTCCTAAGTACTATATAAAGAGTTTACAAGCTTCAGAAAGGAAAACAGAAGCCTAGGGAGCGATTCAGAAGAAATCCGGTGAAGTTCCGGTGCCGCCGGTGACCTGCTGGTGCTCCGGCCGGCGTGTTCTTCATCCACCATCACCGAAGAAGACGACTCAGTAACATTTATAAGTGTTGCTGTTCCACTGTTGCAGCTCTGCTCCTGTTGCGTTAAGTTTTGAACGTTCTGTTGCTTAAAGCTCTTTGTAACAGCTGAACCCTGTTCTGTGACACTTATATACGTAGCTGTTCAGCTGTTGCACTATTCTTAAACCTTGTAATCAATATTTTGAGCAATGAAATCAACTTTTGAGCAAGTTTTCTTCACCATGGGGTAAGTTTATTTACTGGGATGATGGATAAGGTACTTTTCTCAATTTTAGGTGATTTAATTATTTTCTAATAATTATTTATAATTCTTTTATTATTATTTGCATGGATTTAAATTAGAAAAAAATGGTTTTTATTAAATAGTTGTGTTCTCTTTTGATGGGTCATGCTTAGTTAATTACTCTTGATGTCTCATGCTTAGGATTTATAATTATTCTTTTAGGAAACATATTTTTGGCAAACTTGAATTAAATTGTTAAAAAGAATTACATGATTAATCACATGAATTGTTCGAAATAACTGAATCATGATTCCTAGTTTTCTCCATATTTTCTAAAAATCATCTCTAGTGTATTTTCCTGATTTTTATTAGTTTACGTTAAGTCTAATATTTTCTAAAATCATCACCTTCACAAGTTCGAGAATCGAACCTCTTTTTACCACTATATAAAATCACATCATTAGATATTTTATTTATTTATTTTTATTTGTTCTATTTTACGTTTTTGGGTATTTTTCTTTGTATTACAGGTTTTGGATCAAAAAGAAATTGGAGCTAAAGATTATATTTATTGATTAAAGACTTGGTTTCAAAGACAAATCGAAAAGAACGGAAAAAGAAGACAAGATTTTTTTAGTTAATTTTTTTTAGGGTTTTTATTTTTCTTTTTAGAAAACTGTATTCTTATTATTTCTGTAATTATTTTAGGTATTTTTATATTTTTTCTTATTTTTGAACTTTGGACTTTGAACTTTGAACTTTTGAACTTTATTATTAATTTTTAAACCCTACGGAAGGGTATTTAAATATAAACTATAACAGAGAAGGACGACAATTACGATATTGTCTCGGCCCCTCGGGTTCGTACGCTGACACGAGAGTTGGTGCCCCGAGTCGGCTTCAACGGTTCATCGTCCGTCTGGAACGGGAGGTAAAACTCGACCAACCCACGAATCCCCTGCAAGTGGGTTTTCTGTATTCCTTTGTAATGCATATATGTTGAGGACTTGAATACGAATTTACTTTCTAGTAAAGGGCAAGGACTCATATAAGATAAGGACTCGGATTTTTCATCACCGTTTCCTTCTTGCCCGCCTTAGGAACACGTTACGCGAACCTAAGCCTAAAATTTGACTAGAAAGAGACCTATAGGGTAACGAGCTTATTGGAAAATCATTCAAAAGGACTGTATTGGTTACTTTATTAGCCTAACTCAAGGTTCAAGAAGATTATTTTAAGTTGATTAGAGCCGCCTTGTAACCCAGGGAAAAGTGCCAAAGAGACAGGGTTATCAAAGCTCCTTAGAGCTTATCCTGTTTCTCTTTGACTTAATCTAATTCGGATCGTTCTAAGAGGCTTGATAAAACTGTAACTAGTTGCCTTTCGAAAGAATAGAAGCTGGTCTAGATACAATCTAAGTGGAGCCATCATGCTTTTTGTTTGCTAGATTCAATAGGTTTGATTTGGTTGAGTCGGCCTTGCTTGTGTATGTTTAGAACCCCTTCCGATAGGATTTATTTTTAGAGTTTATTTTTGTATATATATTATGAAGTTTTTGTTAGAAAATGTCGAAATGGTATTATGAGGACCAATACAATGAATATCCGACTGAATTTTAAAATAAACATTATCCATAGTATCAACATAGTGTGGATAGTACTTGGGACCACTACCAACCTTCTAAAGGTTATGGTTCATACTAAGGTGATCCCAAGTACTATTCATACATACACTCGTCTTATGAACATGAAAATGAGCAAAATTCGAGTTCTTTGTCTTGGAGGGATGCCCTAAAGCAGTTGCAATCTAGTATTCATCATGAACTTATTATGCCTCTAGAAGAATCACTCAAGAAGATATCTGAGATAACAAATAGGTTTGAATTAAGTGTGAGATGAACAATTAGTATTCTTACTCTTTCTATAGAAGAATCCATCAAGGAGTTGACTGAGAATACAAAAAGGTTCGGATTAAGATGGGGGGGGGGAACAAATAGTAGCCCAAATATTTCTCTAGACGAATCCCTCAAGCAGTTGACTGAGAATACAAATAGATTTGCATTAAGTGTGAATGAAAGTCTTGGAAAGAATGATATTGCTCAAAATGATCTTAATTTCCAATATAGTGATACGTGATACCCTTGATAATTATTCACATAGTCAACAGGGCGAGGATAGAATTGGTAACACTACTTATTTAGACGAGGTTCAAATATCTTCATATTATTATGATGATGAGGATAGTATTGGTGAAGAACTTGAAATATACAGGCAGAGTGATCAAGAAATTGTCACTCCAATTATGCTTCATGATGATAGTGGTATTTCTGTTTCAAATCCAAATAATTTTAATGATTATTCACCTATTCAAAAGGAAGAGGATTTGACTAAATACCACTATTTTATATGGTGTAGAATTTTCTTGTTTTGAAGCCGATAATGGTTTAGAGGAACGAGTTTGTCCTGAGACTAGTGATTTAGAGTCTAACGATTCTAAGACAATAGTCCCTGACGAAGATGATAGACTCTTAGAGAATTTTAAAGTGATATAGGACGATTTGATTCAGGTTGATAGAATAGTTTCCCTAGTGGATTTTTTTGTCCTAGAAACCCAACCTTTTCAGGTCCCAGAGGCTCAAATTCCAGTGATCTTAGGTAGTCCCTTTTTAGCTACATATAATGTCGTCATCAATTATAAAAATGGAATAATTAATTTTTCTTTTGGTAATATGACTGTTGGACTGAATCTATTTAGTATGAGTAGACAACCTTCTTGTGATATCTATGGTTTAGAAGAAGCGAACGTAACTAGTACTTCAGTTCAGAAATCTTTACCAAACACTTTGTTAGAAGATCCATTAGAGAAATGCCTATCCCACTTTGGGTTTGATGTTGACGAAGATAGTGTTATTAATGAGGTGAATAAATTGTTAGATTCTGCACCTTTGATGGACACTTATAATATATGGAAAGCTAAGTTTGAACTTCTACCAGTTTATAAATCTACCTTATTTCCTTCTATAGATGAAGCTGAGTGTAGTTCTGACCTTAAGGACCCTAGAATCTAACCAACAGTGTCTAGTCCATCTGAGAGTAATTTCCACCCTAAGTTTGGGGGTACCGATGATTCTTGTGATTGTCAAGTATCCATGCTTAAAGTCCCTCACTTGGGACTTGACATATGCAACTCTACCATTTTTCAAGATCATTTTCAAACTAGATTCCCTAAGCCTGTTGATGTCCATAAAGAAGTTCAGTTGTTAGAGACCCATCCTCTGGTTGATGTGGCCTCCCAGGAAATAATACCAGGATTGACTTTGTTTTCCCACCAAAATATTTTCTTCCGTATGTGGGAATGTTTGAATTTCAAATGTGTCAAGTATCAAGTTTTAAGACTAAGCCTAATTACTTTAGGAAATTAGAATCGACACATTTGCTTAAGAATGACCACCATTTTAAGAGTAGTCAACTATGTAGGTCAAATCTAATTGACTTTGAGGATCCACAATTATTCAAGTTATTATTATGTGCCTTAAGTTTATTATGAGTTTTTCCAAACTCTACAACCTGATCCCTCGGATCCTGCCTATGGGGAAATTCAGCTTAAAGAGATTTATCTAGACCCTTTCATAGATCCCGAATCTGAACCTCAACTAGATGTAGTTGTCTTAAACAAAAACTAGATAAGGGTATGCTCGGTTTGTTCACTTTCTGGGCCTGCTGCAATTTCCTTTTATTTTGGATAACATTATTTTATTCAGAAGACCCACAGTTGTTCCGAATATTGCTGTATGATTTAATGAGGTGATTAATTCTTTCTTAGTCTGGCTGAAGACTTTAAACTTAGCACTTCTTGGGAGGTAACCCATGCTCATGCGACACGATAATATCCTTCCTTAACTCCTTTCCTTCGATTGGTAACAGTTTCTCCTTGTTCATTCTTTTAATAATTCATCTTTAGAACATTGAGGACAATGTTAGATTTAAGTTTGGGGGTAAGGGAGAAACTTTTAGTGAAACATGAAACTCCAAAGTCTAAAAACTTGTGAACAATTCAGGATGACACTAACCATTCTAAGTAGATGGAAACTTCTCTCTTTTTCTAAAGGAATTGGTGTGCCTAGCAAAATGGTCTATTCATATCTGGATGCACTCAGGTGTTAGAAATAACATGATAATCATTGAACAAACATATCTCGGAATCATCATAACCATATCACTTTCTGTTTTTATTTTTGCAATTTTATATTTCTCTAAGTGATTTGGTGGGCCCTAGTATTGCCATATGGCCCCAACTAACTGTATACCAACTAAATAGCCTGTTTAGTACCTTATGGCAATACTAGGGCCGCACCAAATCACTTAGAGAAACAGAAAATTGCAAAAATAGAAATAGAAAGTGATATGATTACGATGATTCTGAGATATGCTTGTTCAATGATTATCATATTATTCTAACACCTGAATGCATCCAGATATGAATAGACCATTTAGATGGGCACACCAATTCCTATACATAAGAGTTATGTTTCCATATACTTAGAATGGTTAGTGTCATCCTGAGTAATTCACAAGTTTCTAAATTTTAAAGTTTCTTATTGGCATCAATTTTCAAAAACTCTACCCCCAAACCTAAATTTAACATTGTACTCAATGTTTCAAACCGTGCAACCTAATGGTATGCAATAAATATAAATAGGAGAAACAAATGTAAATCAAATAAAAGGGATTGGAACGTCTCACCTGATTGACGCAAGAAAAGAAGTTTTTTTGCTCATAACTTCTTTGTCCGGAGTCGGAATGACCTCATTATTTTTACGTTGCCTTCGTATTTAAATTTATTTCAATATGGAGTGAACAAATATTAGATTTGAATGAGTTCCATTTGTCCCTTTCTCTAGCTCCAATTATAACACTTGACTTCCTTGTTCAATTTATCTCTTAATGAATCTTTTTCTTCTTCGTTGGTTGAATCCACTTCGAAACTCCTAAGAAACTCAAAAACAAAAATAATCAAAGCTTAATGATATGAAAACTAACAAGAAAGCAATGAATAAGAGTATCTAACTAATGTAAATAATGCACTTATCATACTGCCAAGGAGCGCATAGGATGTGGGGCACCACAGATTTGTATGTAATTCTGCAAGGCATGTTTGAAAGCATTGCTTGGAGCAGAACCTGCAACAAGATTCAAAATAGTATCTTACAATGAGTTAGTCTGGGTGTAATAGGCAAAGAAACAATATTGTATGGTGTCTTCCATGGTGTAGATACCCAAACTACCACTTTTGATAGGTAGAGTAACCATTTTTTGTTGTAAGGGGCCAAATCCAGGGCCATCATTGGTGATCAGTTACTGAAAATGCTGGAAGAGATGTTGGTCAAATAAATTTTGTGCATGATGAAAAACAGATGGCCTAGTTGTGTGCATGGTGAAATACAATCTAGACACACCTGTGCAATTGTGTAAAATGAGCAGCTCACTCTGAGGATCTTGCAGCTTTCTGATAGAAAACATGAAATGTATTGTCTTATGCACTCTATTTGTTATAATAGCACTGCGGAATTCATCGTTACAGGTCTACCAAGGAGCTTAATGCTTGTGGAAGGTTTGCTAATGTTTGGTGGAAACATGCCTGCAATATCACAACGTGGATCTGGAGTGGGCCAAAAAAGCTCAGTTTTACTTATGTTAATATGTAATCCATATTGCTTACCATCTGCATGTATGATCTTTAATGCTTTAGAGATTTCTAAAGTATCACCAAGTTTGGTACCATCATCTAAGTACCAAACATGTAATTCAATGAGCAGTGATTTGTAATCTTCAGCATAAGTGGATGCAATGTGAAGAAAAATAGCAAGAGACCAAGAGGGTCACCCTGTTGAACTCCTTGTGTAGAAGATAACATATGTCTATTGTAGTATAGTCTTGATGGATTAGCATAGAAAAACTCTACCCATCTGGAGATTGTTGGGCATTTGCTCATAATTTCCGTTATCATAACAGTCCTATTTATGAGGCTGAAAGCATTAGAGAAGTCAACGAGGAGCATAAAGAGGTCTTTCTGGTTACCGTGAGTCTCAAGAAATCTGTTAACATAATGTAGAATACCTTCACTTACACCACGAATGCCAACACCAAATTGATGGTCACCAAGATAAGATGCCATTTCTTGACTGACAGAAGTAGCTGTAACTTTTGACACCAATCTTCTCCAGATGGTACCCACAACAATGAGTCTAATGCCACCACCAGGTTTCAGTAATGGTGTGAGGGGGGCACTGGCTATGAATTCTCCAAGTTCATATGGACACTGACCTGCAAGAAGTAAATTCACTACACCTGTAATGGAATGAAGCGGTTCATCTGAGGTAGCAGCAGTTGAGCCACTAAATGCATCAAGTAAGTGATGGGATCTCAAGCTATATCTACCACAAGAAGTTCCCTTAGGGAAACTCTTAATGACATTCAGCAAAACCTTTGTGTTGGCAGCTGTAGCTTCAACCCCAATGATATCCGTTGGTATAATGGGTGGATAAACTTAAGTATGCTTTTGTTGCAGGTCAAGGAGAGTGGAATCATCTTCAGGAGCAATGCCACTTGAAGAAAGCACTTTGATAGCTGCAGTGTAATGCACATAACTCATTTTCTTTCTACATGCTGATAGGTTAGATGTGTTTTGTGGTTTCTTAGATTTACTCTTTGATTGCTTTTGGTTGGTAAGGTATAGTAACTTCTGAGCTAGAATATAGCAACCCTATGACTCTTTCCATACTGACAAGGATTGGTTAATGGATGCAGTTTGAAGTTTTTTTCTGGTACCAGACCTCTCCTCTAATGTGTACTTAGGACTGTATAAATTGAGGGTATAGGTAGGTAGTAACAAAAGTTGTGTCCAAGAGGATAAATCACTACTGTCGAGTAAAACCTTGTCAAAATCAAATTTGAAAGTCCTAGAGAAAGCCAATTTGCAGGAAAGTGCTATTGATATAGTAGTTGTGATTTTCCTTTGAAATACCTGGTTGAGAAGTTCTATAGAAAGACCTAGAGATATTTCTTCATTAATGTCATTAACTATACTGCTGAGTTCTTGAATGGGTTTGGCTATATCAAAGATGAGGAAGTCAACATTCCTACCGTTGAAGGGGCCTGCAATAATATCTCCTTGGTGTAAACGACAAGGCTTTCTCCAAGCATGTAGGTGCATACATATGGTATACAACCACATTTGAAGTTGTTGTAAAACAATATCCCAAGCATTATATATATCAACATTGGTATTAGTTCTGTCTTTGCAGATTGCTTTAGCATTATCAGTAGGGAAGTGTCGGTCATTCAGGTGTCTATAGAAACTGCTTCTGACAAAGCCTCTGCCTCCCACACTATTCTGACAACCATCATAGTTACGAAAAGGGCAATGGAAATTAGTTTCTTCATGTGAATTATGGTAATCTTGATCTTTTGTTGAAGGATCATGATTCATAGAAGAACTTCTGGTTCTGGGCATAATGCTCTTGAATAACTGAATAACCGTTTGATTTGTCAAGATTGTGGAGTGGGTGGAAAATATGAATGAAGGTTGATTGTGGATGCAGTATGAATAAGAAGCTATCAACCTTTCATGTTTGTCACAATAACAACAATAATAAGTAAAAATTAAAAATTAAAAAGTTATTAAATAGGTTTGCAAACCTCTACTTTCAAAACTCATGAGAGACAATTTACTTAATTGTCGTTTCGAAATGAGATAAACATGAGCTTGACATCGAAACCTGACAATACTTTATCCAATAAAATAGTTTGTGAAAAAAACCACTATGCAATTTAATCATTTACTAAAATCTTTAATTTTGGTACGAAAGATAGATAGATATAACGTTAAAGAGTCTAAAAGGAAAAACAACCTTCATTACTAACCTTTGATGAAGTTCTTCAAACGATGTATTCGTGTGATCTTTAATTTTCAATCTTCAAAATTAACTTGTATGATCCTAAGACCTACTACCTAACTCAATCTAGACCACAAAAGATTTTAGTAGTTTATAAATCAAGAAATAGTTTTGGCATCTAAATTTGACAACAAACTTGACATACCAATGCATGTAAGTTCAACCGAACATTTGCTCTAACAGATGGTTCGGTCCTAAAGCTACCTAGAGTCTCAAGTGATGATGATTTATGGAATTGAGTCGACTATTCTTATTTTGCTAAAGAATTTTCTCAAGATAAACATCCTAAATTTTATTAATGAAACCCGCTCATAACAGGCGTCTGGTTAAAAAAGTGGGATAAATAGTTTGGTTATTACAGAGTCATTACAAATGAAGTTACTTTACATTCTCTTTTAATGAGAGAGAACAAAACATTAGTGAAATGATAAAATATGAAAAACAGATTATGTGTTGACATCTTGTCATCAACCTAACGAACAATGTAGTGGAAACTTAACAAACGATAAAGACACCTATTGTTATCTCAATAAAAAAACTAAAAAACTTATGTACATAAAGTGTAAGAAAGATATGAAGTTGGTGAAGGCTTTAGCTATGAAGTTGATTTTTAAAATAATATACCATAATACCACTCTATAGAGTTTTATGTTGGATATTTCCAATAGCATATAAAATAAAATGGTATTGCCTTTTTATTTGTCACTATGAAAGGGGGTTCTAGGGGGTGCCATCTTCTCGTAGTTATGGTCGACCATACATGTCAAATCGTTGCGGTCTAGAGATCAACGCCCCCTAACAAGGTGTGGAACAACGTCCCTTGACGAAATGGTATATCCGTATTCAAACCCTAATTCAAATTTTGTGATGTTTCTTATTATTTGTTGGAGATAAACATGCATTTCTAATGGATGCATTTCCCTTACGGGTAGTGATGATTGTTTCTCATTCAATCACAACAAAGTTTTCTGCTTTTTTTTCTTATATAAAACATCATCGAATAATTCTTACTAGTGTGTTTTTGGTTGAATCGAGATTGTACAGGTCTTGAGTTTGACAATGTTACCAAGAGGGCTTCATTGTATCATGAAGGTATAATTCGATTACCTCTAATTGTACTTGCATATTATATTCGGAAGGATTGAATATTTGCCTAAAAAAAATCTGAACAAGAGCCTTGAATTTAGAAGAACAACAATAGTGTATTCATCCTCAATTTTAGCGCAAATTTTCAATATTTAAACTTCACTATATACTCGTAAATGACATGTAAATCTAGGTTGTGCCGTCTTATCTTCATCACGCGTGAGGAAGATATATACTAGTTATTCGCTTGGGTTCTGGAGTGGATATTATTTTGTCAATCTAGTTGCGCACAAATATGGTAACTTGTTATAGTTATGTATATCTGGTGGTTATTTAATGAAATAATTGGTTCAATAACCCATAAATTAGTTTTTATGGGTGTATAAGACATCTAAAATAAAATAATTTTGTAATACCCACATTTTCCAAATATACTTTTCAAATATAATTTTTGGGCATTCTACCCATATTTCATTAAGAGAAATAAATAAAATTGACTTAATTATCCTTCAGACTTTGGGTTTAAAAAGAAAATTTTTGAATCGAGTTTCATCCTGTTTTTTCTTTTCGGTTGTTTCTCTTTTCTTTTTCTTTGAGTTCTTCGTATCTTCAGAAACGAAAAAGAATAATGTGAAGTCAGATCTGAGAGCTTAATTATATTGAAGAAATGTTGTGAAGTCGAAGATTAAAGGATACTTAATATGATTAACACTTCAAATCAGTAAGTTTTCAATTTCAATTCATCTAGTTTTTAGCCTGATTTTGATTCATGGATTCAATTTGTTTTTGTTTGTGTTTGATTCTAAAATGAAAACATAATGTTTTATTCTTTGATTCAGTATGATTTGAAGTTCATTAGCTATTTTGATTGTGTAATTTTCTTGGCGATTTTTGTGTATATGTTGATGTTTTTTCTAAGGTTAGTAATAATGTGATTGTTATGCTTAAAAACTTCAACAATTTTATTCAATTCATCAATTAGGAAATGAGAACCAGTTAATTGTTAATATAAAACCAATTTCATGATTATCATAGATGTTTAACTTATTTTTATATGAACTGATTTTAGTTTTCTCTATATAACTCATCATGTTTTTAGGTTTTTGATCTGTTTTTGTATTCAATTTGATGACCATTCAACTTGTAGTGTTTTTTGTGAAATGATTTCAACTGATTTCGATTGATATTTGTAAACATATTTTTGTTTCATTATTTAAAGCAGGATGAATCCAGTTTCATCCTATGTTTGTCATCCTGTGTTGTCATCCTGTTTTGTTGTTTAGAAAATCTGTTGAATACTTATGTTGAATACTATTGTCATTGAGAATATAGTATTGTTAATATGTTTGTTGTAGATGGATCCCGATTACCAAATTGTTTGTGTTGTTATGTACTCTACGGACTCGTGTTCATACAAGGTTAGTATGACGTCAACGGTCGATGAATTGAAGTTGTATGTGTGTTCGTGTTGGACAAAGATGTCATCGGCATTAATTCAATTTATATATGATGGTGGTGAGGGACGAAAAATGGTTATCAATAGTGATTTTAAGCTTCAATCGGTGATATCATTTTGTTACGTTAAGACTTTGAGTTTGTTAGAGTTTGAACTTGGGTTTGTCCGTGAAGAACCTTTGATGATGGAGTTGTTGTTAGATGAAGAAGCAAGCCAACAACTGTCCATTATTCTTACTTCTCATCATGGTTGTTGTCCCAACAACGAGCACATATTTAATGGAAAACTTGCGGTCAAAAAAACTTGTAAAAGGGATGAATGGGAATTCATTATAAAAGGTGTCAGCCAAGAGTATTTGGGAGGACGAGAAAAAGCCCGGGTTGTTGCTCAAAAGTATAATCATTATTTTGGTCGCAAAATTAAGGTTCTTAAGAGTGATGATACACGATATACGGTTGAGTGCTTTTATAAGGAGTAATTTCAATGCAAATGGAGGTTTCATGCATCGGGGAAGACTTCAAGTTTGAAGAAGCACTTTATCCTTCGGGACTATAATGGAGACCATACGTATTGTGCCGGTTATAAAGATGAAACCAATAGTGTTCCCATTACACGCGAGTTAGTTAAGGATTTGGTAATTGACCAACTCAAACAAAATCCAAACAAGAAACCACGTGATATTATGGCTGATTTGAAGAGTGGTTATGGGTTAATATTGAGCTACGATCAAGCACATGCCGGAAAAGAAGTATGTTTGAAGGAGTTATATGGTGATCATACCAAGGTATACACTGATTTGGTATGGTGGTGTGATGCTGTGAAGAGAACAAATGAAGGAAGTCGAGCTGATTTAGTCTTGGAAGGAAACTAATTCAAGAGTTTGTTCTTAGCTTTTGAGGCTTGCATATGTGGCTTCAATTTTTGTCATCCGGTGTTGTTCTTAGATGAAACTTTTTTGACGGAAAAGTTTAGGGGATGCCTTATGGAGGCAACTGGAAAAAATACAAATAATGGTATGTATTCTCTTATAGATATATTTGATAAAAATTCATTTTATTATTGAAGTCATATTGCATCCTCACAAATTGCATTTTTCTGTCAGTTTCTGTCAGTATTTTTTCACAGAATGCAACCAGTTACATCCTGTGTATATAACTCTTGTTTTTAAAAAATTTTAAGGGATGCAACCAGTTACATCTTGTGTTTATCACCCTGACTTTTTCCGCTTAATGGTTTTTTTTGTGTGTGTTTTGTTTTGTTTTTATAGGAATCTTTCCTTTAGCATTCAGTATTGTGTCAAGCAAGGATGTTGACAATTGACGTTGGTTCTTAGAGAAGCTAGAGTCTATTTTTGGTCCTCTCCTATTAACTTTCATTTCAGATCGTCACGATGGTTTGGTCTTCGTTATTCCCGATGTATTTCCTACTTCTCATCATGGTTAATGTTATCATCACTTGAGAAACAATGTTCGTACTCAGATTAAGAAGAAGATAGAAGAATATGGTATTGCAATAGATTGTTCACTCAATGTTTTTATTCGTCAACTCTTGAAGGTTTTCATGACGGTATGAATAAGTTGAAGGAAATGGGATGCGAAGGTCTTCACCGCTACTTGAGTGCTCTTCCCCTAGAGAATTGGTCCAAAGCACATTGTAAAGGATGTCGATACGGAGACATGTGTTCAAATACCGCAGAATCCTTTAATGCTTGGATTAGGGAGGCAAAAAGTATGCCTATTGCAACATTAGTCGACCACAGTCGAGTCAAGATAATGATGCAGATGAGTTCAATGAAGGTTGAAGGGTCAAAGTATTATGGATATTTGTGTCCCAATCTTGAGAAAGAAGTTGAAAAGTCAATTCGTGTCGGCAATACTTGGAGAATAAGCAAGTCTGGTGAACTTGAGTTTGAAGTGCACTCCTCCGATCATACTCATGTTGTTAATCTTAGCAAGTGGTACTGCAATTGTCAGCGTTGGTTTACTTATCATTTCCCTTATGCTCACGTTATCGTGTGTATGGCTTCAGCAAAATTTTGTGTCTATGATTTCATTAATCCTTTTTTCAGTATTGGGTTCTTCCAGGCTGCATATGATCATTCAATCAAACCAATTCCAAATCATGACAAGCCTTCAACTGTTGCTGAAGAAAAACTTATCCACCCACCAGATGTTGCTGGAAAAGTAGGAAGACCAAAGAAAAAGAGGATTCCTAGCACTGTTTCGGGTTTCACGAGATTTATTACGTGCGATAACTGCCATACAAAAGCAAGGCACAACAAGACGATGTGTCCTCATCCTCCCGCCAAAAAGAAGCACCTTATTCTCACTCCTTAATAGCATCTTCTTCCACTGATTCTTTTGGACAATATTCTTGGTCTTATTCATTCTCTGCAACTTCTTGTTGCATATTATACTCATTCTTTTTACAATTAATATTTGTTTGGACAAATCTATTTTTATCATTGTTTGGGATTTTTATATTTTGTTTGAACAATTACAGTGACTAGCTTATCTTAATGTCTTTTTTGGGATGTTCAATTGTAGATGCTCTTGAATTCAGGTACAACACATATTAAACCTTGAATGAATTCATGAATAACACATATTAAACATAGATGCTACCTAATTCACTACCATAAAGAACTGTCCACAACATGGCAAAAGGTAGGTCATTCACACTATGGCATATTTTATTGTACATTTTTTTCATTTATGAAACACAAAACTAAATGAAAGACTTGGAAATCGTTGATGTTAGCATTCTGCAATTTCTGCAATTCATTATCTATCAACTTTGTAGCCATTTTTTCATCTTCCACTGAGACATAAAACTTAAAACAAATTAAGTGCACAATTTAATTCAATCATTTTTACCAAAAAAATTAATAAAAAAATAACAAAGAAAAGGAATCAAATGTTTTTGTGTGTTGCCCATGCAAGTGTGCTCAGAAACACGGTCATAATGAACCCATCGCACTTACTGTTAGGTTGAAACAGTTCCCTCCATTTTATAATCTTGAACTCGATAATACTGTTCGGCACGGAATTATTTAACATCATTTATTGGATGTATTCACCCATAATAGAGATTAAAATCTCACCACCTCTATTGTAATTCCAAATGTAGTCTCTGCATTATTGATCATTCATATAGTTACAACAGTTAAAAAATAGGATGAAACAAACAGGTAAAAAACATGATGAAAATGGTTTCATCCAAGTTTAACAGTTTGGTATAAACAAAAACCATACTAAAATGAATCCATTTTAATCCTAAACAATAATGCAAAAACAAATTATCAAAACAAAAAACAGTTGCGCGTACCTTAAATTTCCAGATTTGTAGAACTCTTTGATTAAATTTTCTTCGGTCGCTTTGTTTCACTCAAGTAATTTTTACACAACTTGTTGTTCTTATCTAAATTCTTCAACTTATCACTATTTTTCTTCTTTTCATCATTCCTAACATAATCTGAACCAAGGTTTCTCCTCTTCCTTGTATACTGATACACATTCTTCATGTTTTTCTCAATCGACCCAGCATAACTGCTAGAGGTTGTGCTTCAATAACTACATCTGTGTTCGCAGCTTTGGGAATTTCATTGGGTGCATCAACGTTTCGAGGAACATCACCTTCTACATCTCTGTTCATCTCTTGAGTGATTTTAAGATTGAAGAAATCTGGAGGTGGTGTATGAACAATAATCTGAAGAGAAGGTGAAGCTTGTGGAGTTTCTGATTGCGACTTGTGTTTTCCTTTCAATACTCCCACTTCATTTCGCAAGTCTAAGATTATCTTATCCTTAGCCTCTAATTCAACCTTCAAGTTAGAGATAATCTTATCTTTCTCTTCTAATTCATTCTTCAAGTTGGAGATATTTTCTCCATGGTTGTTTTCTGCCTCATTAAACAAACATAATTGTCTTTCCTCTTCAATCCAACTACCAACAAAGTCAATCATCTGCAACCATGTAGACAACATATTTTCATTTTCAGATTCAAGATGCATCTGGTTTCATCCAGTGCTTACACAGGATGTAACTAGTTTCATCTAGTGATTACAGAAATATTACATATGACGTAACTATTTTCATCTAGTGGTTACAAAAATATTATGGCTTTATATTATAGATTTACCTGATCTTTTGAAAGATTTTTCAGCATCGCCTCGACATCAGAAGACACTTGATACATGTTCCATCTTACAAACCTAGGTAAGTTATCACTCTTATCTTTCTTTTCAATACATTTAATATGTTCAAACATCCAGTACTGAAACAATAAAAAGAACAAGATGAATCTATTTAGTTTTATGCTTGTTGTATTGAAGATAACGAATGTTAAAAAATAAAATAAAAAATCATAGAAACTCACCAACATATAGAAGCAACAACCATTTACGGAGTAAGGTGTCTTATGTACTTTCGCAACGCTTTCCATTAGATGCTCATTGATGAGATCCGGCCATGATATTCTATTGATGATATCAATTGACTTCACACAGTTTAAGTACTTTTAATTGATATAAATACCACCAGTGTTTGTGAAGAAAATTGTACAAAACATGTACAACAACAAAAGGATCACCAAGTCTTCTTTTTTTGCCTTCTTCTTTGATAACAACCTTGATTCCTTTAACAATGTCCCTTTTCTCCAATTTGTCTTCACTTTTCTTTGCATCTTCCTTCTTGAAGTACTTTATGTAAAATTCAGAAGTTTTTAGACTAGGGTCCTCCTTTGGCCCATAAAGTTCCTTATCTTCTTCAAAATTCGATCACCAATCTTGAATGAGTTGTTTGATTCATAACTCATTATGATGTATTCTAATGCCTTTGGAGCTTTGCTACATTCAACCTTGCCCATTTTTCCTTCTTTGATCACATTCAGAAAACTCTAAAACTCAATCTTCCTTAGTTCATCCTCTTGTTTCTCTGTGATTTCCAATGAACCCATTAAATCCATCATTGGTTTCATACTTGACCGAAAGGTTTTCTTCCCTTCCTTTCTCTCCAAATGATCTTCTTTATTACTTTCGCCAACCACATTTACATCATGTTTTCTCTTGGTTCTTAATTCACCTTTACTCTTGCTTTTGCTTCCTACAACAAGATGAAACCAGTTACATCCTATCAAAAATAAATTTATATCTGGTATTAAACCTGGATGAAACTGGTTTCATCCTTATTTATCCTAACAATTGTTCACCACCATTAACTCAACACAGATGATCAATAACAATTTAAACATAAAGAAATCATAAAGTGGTACCTTTAGTTGAGGGGGCCATTGTGTCGTACCAATTTAGCCAAACTGTTAAAACCAAAAAAACCAACTAGTTGTTAGTTCAAGTTATAATCAATTAAGAGAATGCAACTGGGTTACTATCCTGGGGAACACATAATCATAAACTAGAACACAAACAAGAATAAATTGAATTCATATAGGAAACCAGTTACATATCTACTACAACATCCTGAATTCATTACAGTCACATATGCCAACAAAGTAACCAAAGGAAACCAAATTCATACCTGCATATAAAGTCGTTCTAACTAAACTTAGATGAATCCAATTTCTTCCTATTAATTCTAACTAAACTTAGATAAATTGTATATTTTAGATTAAACCACATTTAACATACTCTCTCTGAACTGGACACTATGCTTATTGAAAGCAGTTTCATCCTACTTTAAACCTACTGAATCTGCATATTAAACCTGCATATAAAAAAATTTACACTAACATTCTCTAATATCTACTCAACAATCACATCATAAACACCAATTCACAACAAATTTCATCCAACTTACAACACCAGTTTCATACACACCAATATTACAACAACAACAAATCCATCTCAACAGAAATAACTGGATGAACCTGGTTTCATCCTAGTTTATACTAACATTCACCAATATCTACTCTACACATCATACACACCAATTTCACATTTACAAAACTTTGCCCATATTTTGATTAAACCTAGATGGATGATTCTAGTTTCTTCCCAGTTTAAATGGGTAATGTGTAAAATTGCCCTAAAATTGAGCATGTGATTAGATTATGGAGCATCAAAGGAAACCTAAAATCAAAGAAGCAGATGAAATCAATTTCAATCATAAAAAAAACATCAAAGAAAACCTAAATTGGTAGATATAAATAGTAATTACCTTCTTCGTAGTGGTGATTAAGAGTAGAATTGAATAAGTTTTTTGTTGGTGGTGGTGATAGAAACTTCTGGTTGAGTCGTGTTGGTGTTGATTGATGTAGATGAAATTGACTAGGGTTTTTGGTGTGGTGGTGGTGCTCTTGGTGGTGAATATGGATGGAACAAAGACTTGATGATATCTGGTGGTGGTGGTGGTGGTGAAATTTATGGAGAAGAGAAGGTGGAGAAATTTTTCTCGGGAAGAGGTGGAGAAGATGGGAGAAGAAAAGGTGGGAAAAATTTCTGGAGAAGATGGGAGAAACTGATTTTGTGGGGTGGGGGTGAAACTGATTTTGTAGGGTAAATCCATAGTCAGTTCTTTTGGAAACTTATTTTCGTCCATTTCACCCATAAAAATATTTTACCCGTTCATTTTAACCAGATTTTAAAGATTTTTGGATAATAGACTTATTTTCTCTTATTTAATCATCTTTTATTATATGTCGCCCATCTCACTCCTAACCATGTATTTTTTTTAAAGGACTGCTAATTTGTCCGTGAAGTGTATAAAATCAAGAAAAATCTAACCGTTTAGTTCGTCTATCAACTTCTCTCCCTAAAATTAGAAATCAAACCATTGGACACTGTTGGTTATATTGTAGATCTAGTATTATACTTCATTTAAATAAAAAGATTATCGACAATGTTAAAAAATGTTTATGTTCTTATAGATAATGCATAACGATTTTTTCGTACCAAAATTAATTTACCAAAACAAATTATACAAGTATTAACGTCATTCTGAACTATTTCCAAATTTCGAATGGTTGATAGTACGGAGAATTGAACCGAATTTTACCGTCACAAGTAGTACTTAAGATTTCCCTACCCAAACAAACTGCTAAGTAGGATCAACATGCCACCCTACCACACTAAGTTTTAACTCCTTATTAGTATTTGTGGTTGAAGTTTGAATCACACTAACTGTGGAACTGGTTAACACAATAGAGAAAAAAACAACAATTTAATTTTCAACTTCTTACACTCCTGTCAACTTGTTGACTCTCCCCATTGTATAGTGAGTCGCTTAATTCACCCATATCCAACAAGGATACGTGTCTTATTCAAAGATAAATTCAAGCTTACAAGGCAGAAACTACCTTAAATTTATTCTGGTTCCCTACTCTAAAACCAAATACCCGAAATGGGGTGAAAGGAAACACACACTGCATATCATTATGTCTATTTTTGTTTTACTAATAAATTTTTTCAAAAAACCAAAAATAAGTATTATTTCCTTACTTGCAAACCTAATATTTTATTTTTATTTTCTCATCTTTTTCCCCGTGGATTTAATTTTTAGGCCGGATATTTGTATTCGTTGTTCCTCGATGGATTTAAAATTTCGTATCTACTTAACACATACAAACTTGTATGTTGTAGTAGGGTTATTTGTTTGAACATTGTCTTAAAGAAAATAATGAGGTAATCTTTAACATAGCTACAAACTCTAAATGTGATTATGTCATGGCTCTCAGAAAAACGCAATTATTATAGACCGTGGCTATATGAGGTCAGAAACTTAATTTCTATCTAAATTTTATAGGGAGAATACAGAATATATGCCCAAACCCCAATATATATATATTAAGATAACTAAAAAATATCATAAAAACAGTTCATCTCACAAGGAATGAGACCTGATCCACCTAAAATGGCCACCTCCTAGTTTTGGGGAGGTAGATCGCTTTATAATGTAAAAAGGATAATTTTAGATTCTTTTTTGGTTGTTTGCCTAGAATTACTCTAAAAAATGTCAACAAATAAGATAAATAAAGACTATAATACTATAATAAATATATTTGGCATATAATCAATATCCGTCCAACCCTAATTTAGCCTATTTAGACCCTAAGGCATGTTACACGAATGCAACATCCGATAGTCATGGCTTCCCTAACTATTAGAAATGGGAACTTGGCTATCAACATACTTCAGAATGTGGCTGACAGGGGGCACCCTGAACCGGCGGGAGTACGTTTTATTTGCAGGGACTCAATGTCAACAACGTTAATGGCTTCAACAATTCCTCTGGGTATCACCATCGTATTGAGAGCAGATTGGACCATGCTTATGGCTACAAGAACAATGCTGGATAGATAATGGGGAAAGTTTTATTTGAAACGAACTCTGAAAACCTACTTTGGTTCATAAATTCTGATACTAAACCTCCTTGGTACATATTTTGAATGATTTCAGAAATCAAGCAGAAAATGAATCAAATCCCACACAGAGTTATCCAACATATATACAGGGAAGAAAATCAGGCGGCAGATGATCTAACAAACTATGCAGCGAATGGAAGTCAATTATGAACCCTCTCAACCACTATATGGGACCTTATTATCCCCTCTTTCTTAACCCATACTGCTTGTTTGGTCGAAGGGAATGACATCATTTTCTCAGGAATATAATTTCATTCTCATGTTTGGTAAATAGAAACAAAGGATGGTTAGGAATATGAATCTATGGTTCCCCAAAAGTAAAAGAATACAAAATTCATGGAACGATGAGTTTAGGATTTCCTCTCTCCAGAAAATATGATTCCTAGAAATAGGATTCTCTTCCCACCATTCAAACACGTCGAAAGTATATTAAACGACTCAATAGGTATTATGTATCCACATGTAGCCGCCTTCTAGTTTGATAAGTTCCTTCCATGCTTAAAAAAAGGATGGTTAGAAAAAAGGAAAAAACTTGGCTACCTCCCAGAGGTTTATAGTAGTAGCTCTTGACCACATTCGGGCCACATAGCGAAGGAAACAAGCAACATGGTGCTACACATAGTCTTAGAATATTCTTCCTGCTAAAGATCCTGTCGAACATTCACATGATAATGATAGCTCATCACACGTTGGATTCCTCTTAATCTGTTAAATTTAACGGCTCGAGATGGCAAACAAGCGTTCTGAGGATGTAAATTCAACAAACAAACTTTATCTTCTGACACTGATCGCCATTTTCAATCCACTTAAACAAATATATCATATATTGTATCGTGGGACTTTTCTCCGTGGATACCACTATCGAGTTAAATAGAGGGGGCAAATATACCTGTTGAGATCGTTAATCAGAAAACCCTAAATTTCTTTTTTTTGCTCTAATTATTAGGGGATGGATCGATGGAAGACAAAAGGATTCTGTCAATCTGTTCAAGGAGATTTATCTGTTTCAGATATTCATCGATTCCCCCCTGAATCCAGGTTTGTAATAGTTTTGTTTTGTGTAATAGTTTTGCCTAATTTCTGAGGATTGGTGTGGGTGGAATTTGTAACCCTAATTTTTATGAAAAATTGGATATTAGGGTTTTTGGAATTTCAGGATGGTGGAAGGTGTAAATTTGATGGAAGATGGATTTTATTTGTACTTTTGTTTTTGCTGTAGAGATTACTTTTGCCTTTTATCAAATTGGTACAATTCAATGTTCATACTACTGTTGCCGTTACTGAGATTAACCCTACAGCCTTAGAAGTCTATGTCAGTACTCAATCTAATCATGCGCATTTAGGTCAGTTTAGTCACCTGATTTGAGTGTCAGTCCACTTATTTTTGCTTTTTTAAACCCCATTTATTTGCATCATATGCTGATGGAGAGCTCAATCTTTAATGTTTTTGAAGCCAAAGGCCAGAAGTAGAAGTTAAGGATTCAATTGCTGCAAGAAAACTTCAGAAGGCAGACCGAGAGAAGTTGAGGAGGGATCGACTAAATGAGCAGTTTATGGAGTTGGGAAATGCATTAGGTAACATCATACATTCTTTTTAGGTTTTAGTGTGCTTTTAAGGTACATAGCACATTGCTTGTCTTGTTCTTCTCTACGTTGCTGCTCGTTCTCATATATATTTTTCTTATGTTTGCTCACCATGGATGACTCAACCTATTATCAATAAGTATGAGCCTCCTTTTCTGCTACAAATACTAAAAGCATCTGGTAGTAATATTTATAGTCTTAGTCATATGGTTTGAATGCTCAAATGTTCTACAAAGGTAAATAAAAGTGGATTTGTTCAAACCACTTCAACTTACCTCATATTTGGTTAATTTTGCATGATGTTGGCACCTGCCTTTTAAGGTTGGTGAGTTGATTTGCATCCTATGAGTTCCATCAATTGTGAAATATACATCTCCAAAGTCTGCAAGCTGTTTCATTTTAATCTTACAGAGGATAGATGGTAGAACTTCATATATTGGGTGATGGGGATGTTCGTATAGCCATTCCTGACCCCATGTTGTTAAGCAGGAAATAGATATTATGGTTCTGGTGATTGGGCTTTCCTTTTCTCATATGGTCTATTTGTTGTTTAGATTGGTAGTGATAGATCTATTCGTTCTCACATTTATAATTTAAACCGCCGTTCATTATCCTCAAGTTCTTTGCAGCCTATGGTGTCTCATCTCGTTGATGGTGGTATTTTCTGGCAATTAGATGACAAAAGATTTAGATTCATGCGTTTTAGTTTGTCAGATCAGAACCCTCTTTTCTTTCTTATATGCGTAATCTCCGTGATAGGCTTAAAGACTTATAAGACTCATTGCGGTGCTTTACTAAATTTGATTGGTGACATCCTACTTGCAGACCCTGATAGACCTAAGAATGACAAGGCAACAATTTTAGGTGATACAATCCAAATGTTGAAGGATTTGACAGCTCAAGTCAACATGCTAAAACAAGAATATACAGCACTTTCAGAAGAATCAAATGAGGTAACGGTACTCTCATCATAACATAAGTAATATTTATTTTCAGGGAGCCAAGTTAGTTGTGTATTATGACATTCAATGTTTTCTTTTGTTCTTTGCTAAACAGTTGACTCAGGAGAAAAATGAACTTAGAGAAGAGAAAACATCTTTAAAGACAGATATCGACAATCTTAATATGCAATATCAGCAGAGAATCAGACTTATGTTCCCCCCATGGTCTCCAATGGATCCTTCAGTTGTTATGGGTCCACATCCATATTCGTACCCAATGCCAGTTCCTGTTCCTGCTGGGCCAATTCCCATGCACCCATCCCTACAGCCGTACCCCTTCTTTGCAAATCAAAATCCTGGTGGAATTCCCAATCCATGTTCTACTTACATGCCATTTACATCTCCTCCTGCTAACCCACAAATGGAACAACTATCCCCCCAATTTGTATCCCCACATAATATGCTGCAGCCAAGCAGTCGGTCCCACGTATCAAGCAAACAAGATTCCAAAAGCAAATCATCTGATCGACAAAGAGGTAACACTGTTAAACAAAGTGAAGGTTCTAATGACGTAGTAACTGAATTGGAGCTCAAGACACCTGGTTCTACTGCAGACCAGGTAAACGTTTTCGGTGCTTCTCTTTTTAGAGGGAAAGCATCAAAGTTCAGGCCAAGTCTGATAACTTTTCTTGCTGTGTGTATAGACTCGACCATCCCATCTTATATTTTAATGGTGTTTGCAGGAGGTGTCTTGTGTAGAGAAGAAAAGCAAGCAGTCCAAGCTGAAGGATAGTGGGTCTGGTAGAGAGGAGAGCTGTTCGAGTAGGTGTTCTTCCCGTGGTCTTCAGGATAGCTCTTCAAATAGTGTTGGAGATGCTCCGAAAGCTGACAAGTGAATTGTCAGTACATCTTTTCTAGGTTTATTTCAACCTCCCATGCAGTGGTGGAACCACCATGTAGGGACCAACAGATGGTTGTGCCATCATAGGTAGCAAGGAGGTGTAAATAGGGTGAAAGGAAAAAAATGGTACCATAATAGCAAAATGTAATTATATGTCTTCTGTTAATGTAACACAACTTAAAACCCTTCATTTGGGGGTGTTTGTTACTGATATGAGAGGGCATCCTCAGTTAATCCTTAAAAAAAGTTTTACTCCTATCAATTTCAATTTTTAATCTTCTCTGCAACTAGCATTTGTTTGTTAAATTCTTGGGAACTTGATCAGGATGCCAAAGACATTGTGTATGGCTTAATTGAACTTCTCTAATTTGTCTGCTATCAGTTAATGACTTCAGAAACAAACAAAAAGGAAACAGTTATAGATGGATAATCCTATCAACACAAACTTCTCTGGAAAAGAAGATAAGACTTTGTTTCCCCTGGCAAAAATATTGTTCACAGAAAATTTACCAATCGAGCTAAATGGAGTAGGACCCCGTTAGACTCCTTCACTGAGCGAGCAAGATGCAGCAAGACCCATACGGCCACACTCAATGGACAACATCCCATTTTTGAGGATATCCATTAGATTAGATAAAAATATATAATTAAGTCAGACATTAGCTACTACCTAGATTAGGGTTATAAGAATTGGAATCCAACAGCCACCAACTTCGTTAAGATCTCAGTCGTACAAATCTGATGATGTTAAGATTAATACACGTGTCAGAACAGCAATGAAGCATACAATATCCAATATATTCAATTAAAAATAAAAATCCACTAAAAATAATTTTGTAGCCGTCTCCTTCACTGATACTAGTAGCCATCCCAGTTCTGTTGCACAGTTCAGAGTTTTTAATTACTTACTTTATATATATATAGGTATAGATACATAAATTAGGGCAAAAACGTTTTGCCCTGTTTGTTTGGTAAAGACTCAAGAGTGTGTTAGGTGAGACTTTTAAGCAATGGCGATGGTATCAACATCTGTAGCATCTGGATTACGTTTTTCTAGCTTGAAATCTGAGAGATCTCAATCTCTTTCTATTACTGAATCATTCTTTTGTCAGATTGGTACTAATCTCAGGGTTTCATCTGCTAGGAAAGGTTGTAGAGGTGTTGTTGCCATGGCTGGTTCTGGAAAGGTACTGTTTTTACTATCTTTTTTTTTTATGCTAAGAGCTATTTGGAGTAATAGGGTTTATGTAATTCTAATTATTCTGATCTTTTTTCTTGCAGTTTTTTGTTGGAGGAAACTGGAAATGTGTAAGTATCAGTAGCTATTAACTTTTTTGTTTAATAGTGTTATTGGGGATTTTAGATTCAGAAGAAATTAGTAGTGATTTTCTTTAAGGAATTTCATATAAAGGAACCATCTTTACGGAAACTTACTGATTTATGTATGATACCCATGTTAATGTTACTTATAGGAACAGTGAAGAAGTAGTACCTTAAATTGTATATGAAGCTCAATTCCATGACATGATTTTTTATTTTTTTGTGATTTTGGTTTGTGTAGAATGGGACAAAAGAATCAATCAGCAAACTTGTTTCAGACTTGAATAGTGTGAAATTGGAAGCTGATGTTGGTAAGATAACACATTTCTATTTTAGCATGTATAGCAGCTTAACTTTTATTGGTGAAAGCTTATGTTTTGTTGTTGATGAGTTTGTTAATACCGTGCAAAGTAAAAATATCTAACATTCTTTGGTTTATGGGAATAATGCAGATGTTGTTGTTTCACCTCCCTTTGTATACATCGATCAGGTAAAGAACTCATTAACTGATCGAATTCAGATATCTGGTCAGAATTCTTGGATTGGAAAGGGTGGGGCATTCACTGGAGAAATCAGGTTATTATTCATATCCTAGCTGCTGTCATCGTCATTAAAATATAATCTTAGTAGTCCCTTGACATCTTGAGGTTACAAATGATTGGCTCTTTCGGTTTCCTAGTTTGTGAATTAGGCGCGACTTCATTAATTCAGCCTTCATGAGTATAAAAAACAATGTTCTGGTCTGTGTCATTTTGAAGTCAAACTATCTCAATAGCTCCAATTTTCGTTTCCAATGTCTAGTGTGGAACAGTTGAAAGATATTGGCTGCACATGGGTCATTCTTGGGCACTCAGAGCGTAGACATGTCATTGGTGAAGATGATTCGGTAAGATTGCCAATAATATTTTGTATAATTTTTATTTATTCTTTGTTTCCCATTTTGAAATTTAGTGACTGCACTTAGCAGTTAATAACTTGAACCTTAACTGATCTCAGTTTATCGGGAAGAAAGCTGCATATGCTTTGAGTCAGAATCTCAAAGTTATGGCATGCATTGGAGAAAAACTTGAAGAAAGAGAATCTGGAAAAACTTTTGATGTTTGTTTCCAACAGATGAAGGCTTTCGCAGGCATGGTTTTTCTTTTCTATTACCTTAGATAACTGATAATGCCTGAAAGTCTGAAACCTTTTATTATTTGGCGTGTTTACATTGCATTGAATGTCTGGATCCTGCAGTCTCCTTCCTGCAATTTTCATTTATTTGAACTTACTAAGAGTCACTCTTCCACCAATCCTGATTAAACCAAGACATGTCCCTTTTACATCTTTTGTTCTCTAGCAGTGTCCAACACCCCGTACGAGGATCTCATTTCGAGGTCACTGTGTCGGTCGCCCTGTACTATTTTTTTGAAGCATGTTGGGCATCCTGTAGAGGTGTCAGACATCAACAATCGTACCCATATCATTGTTACATTGAATAATAGCAAGGCAGCCATCTAGTATTAGGTGCCTTGACTTTGTTCAGATTACTGAGACTCTTCAATCATTTTTTCACTGTGCTTATGCTTAAACTTTTCAATCATGTATAGACTAGTATTGAAACTAAGTAACTTAAAAATGGATGTGTTACGATGCACAGAATTAATCTTACCTTGGGTTGATATCAGTATTCCAGGATTATTTTTTGCAGAATCCCTCATGAAAATATGATGCACAGAATTAGAGCTATTATAATTGATGATGTAACTGTTATCTGCAGATAATATATCCAATTGGGATAACGTTGTTATTGCCTATGAGCCTGTATGGGCTATTGGGACCGGTAAGGTAGCTAGTCCCCAGCAAGCTCAGGAAGTTCATGTAGCTGTTCGTGATTGGCTAAAAAAGAACGTATCAGCAGAAGTTGCTTCTAAAACACGAATTATCTATGGAGGTATATATTGTGTGGCATCTATACACTGTAATTGGTTTCAATACTGGTCGAAAGTGCAGTACCTTTTCGTTTTTGCTACTTATTATACTTATAAATAATTATTCCATTAGCTCATAATGATATATTAATTAATATAGCTCTCGTAGATGGGTATATGTTTTAGCTTGATCTTTGATTTCTTTCGTTTCTACCTGAGCCTTAATTGTGACATGACAGTAGTTGCCATGCTTAATAAACAAAGTTGCCATCTTTGAGAGAAATTATTTAATATCAGGTATAAATTATTGAAAACTGTTGTCAAGGGTTTCAGTCGTTCGGAAAGGAAATGATCAAGCTTAATATGTTCTATAGAATTGCAAAGTTTCACCTTCTTGATAGCTGCAACAATGGTTCACATAGCTTATAAAAAACAACAACGCTTCACATATATGAAATAGTTGGTCGAGGCTGATAATATTGTATTTGTTACTAACCCCTTAGATCTCTAAGTTTGGGCTATGTTAACCATCATTAATGTTATGCATGCAGGATCTGTTAATGGAGGCAACTGTGCGGAGCTTGCAAAAGAAGAAGATATCGATGGATTTCTTGTCGGTGGTGCTTCGTTGAAGGTACATTCACCTTATAAATAGTTGTATATTGGTATATTCACTGATGATTCTCAAGAGTTTGGCGCCAGTGGTTCTCTTTGTGGTATCTAATTCCCATGACATTGCTAGCCTTGACTAATAACATATGCACGCACGCACATATCCAAAAACACATGCTAATAGCTCATTCACAAATATCCAATGTCAGACTTATATAAATATTCTCCTTATATGACGCTTGTGCCTTTTGGACAAGAGTGATCCTCACCCATGTAGATTCATATTGGTCGTAAGAGGGAGTTCAAGCTGAAAGTAGCTTGCAAAGTTAATGGTTAGCTTAGCGGTACTACCACTCTATATCCACTTGTTTTGACCTTTCCTAGACCGGCCTTCATTACTGATTTGACCTGAATCGGTGTTTCTGCGGGATATAACTCTGGGTCTTGATTTCTAATAATCTTGACTTCCAATATGAGATAAACTTATGATAATCATAGCGTCACGAGTTTACTCACATATGGTGATAGTATCAAAATTGTCTGCAGTAGTTCCTCAATTGTTATCTCCAAATTGGAAGTTTAGTAATGCATATCTACATCTAATAATAGTTTGTGACTTTGTGCCCTTAATGACCAACTACTGACTTGGCCGTGGCCCAAGTGAGTGAAGTGTGTGGACCTGGAATGTGGTTCAATGTACTTACTGGGGTTGTGTTGGTTTGTTGTCATTTCAGGGTCCAGAATTCGCTACCATTGTCAATTCGGTGACATCAAAGAAGGTGGCTGCTTGACCATTCTGCGGTTCAGAGATCGAAAGTGGGTCCAATAAGTGCCAAAAGAAGGCTCCCGTAGCTTGTAATGATAGCATGATGTAGCCAACCCATGAGTGTTTTGATTTGTATTTATGAGGGTTTTAATCATGATCACCCCTGGTTCCTCCATCCTAGAAAAATAAGTGTTTGATTTTTTTGCGGACTGAAATAATTGGTACTTATTTGCTGATCAAAATGGGACCAATACAATACAAAAAACTAGTTTAGGCTTTTTTCTTGGCGCTCTCTGACTGAGAGCCTGTCAAATGTAACTGACTGACTGAAGTGTCAAACTCAGTTCATCAACTATATCATCATGGTCCACCTGGTGGTGAGTTGCCAAGAACCTATATCTTTAGTTTGACAGTCTGACTTCTGAATCAAAACTCTTGTCTTCTCTTTTCATTTAGCTTTCATTCTCTCCTTTCAGGTCGGCACACAATGCCTCACTTGATCCAGTCTAATATGTAATGGGTTAAACATGATTCTTCATTTCAAAAGAGAAGACTCTAGTGACATCATTAAAGGCGAGTTTAGGATACAAGTACTATGATTTGGATCATGATTCTTCTTTTGGACGAACAAGGAACACAATTATAATGAAGGAAAAAGTTGATAAAACGATAAGGAAAGTCCGGATGGAGATAAGTATTAGACTAAGACCCTACAAAATGCATAAAACTGACGCACCAAATTTTGCACTAGATAGTCCGTTAATATAATCACACAAATTGACATTCCAATGGAGGGAATAGACATCCATGCCCCACAATGACTAAAGGGATGTACAGTGGTAACTGACAGTCTGACACACCAAACATTTCTTCAAAACGCTCACTATCTATGGTTCTTTTTCTCTATCAAAGACTTTCCTCTTGAATAGTAGATTTGCAGAGTTCAGTAGCCTGGTAAGGGAACAGTCTGTCATTTGGGGAAGCTCCCGCGTCTCTAATAGTATATATATGATAATAAGCCAAGGCTCCAGTCCTTGTTTCCTCTTCTTCTCTAGGTTTTCTAACTTCTTCTTACATTTCTATAACTTACGAGAATTTCGGTGTGCACCGGGCGAGGTGGGGATATTGCGTGAACCTATGCTTGCTGTTCTTAAGAGTCTCCTGAATTCAGATAAGCTTATTTTCCCATCTTTGTCTATGTCTGCCTCCTCTAGAAGTGGGTCAATGGATCCCTTTAGTCCAGTGTGCTGCATCAAAAAGCAAAATGTTAACATATGATACTTCTGCTGTCAGTCTTGGGAACAGATATCCAATAAGACTATCCATCTTATACTAGAAGAATATTAGGATTTAGACTTTCAAGACTCACCATCTTTAGTTCATCTGGGGTGATGTATCCATCTCTATCCATATCAAATTTCTCAAATGCAGCTCTAGACCGCAGTTGCCATTTCTCAGAATCATGTTCCTCTAACTGATGTACATGCAGAGTAGCTGCAACAAATTCTTGGAAGTCCACAAGCCCGTCTGTGTTGCTGTCAATCTGCACCACACAATTAAAGACTAGCATTAAGGAAAAATAAGAGTAAAAAGGAGAAAAGACGAATCTTAATTCCTTGCTTGTTTTCGTTCAAGAGCTCGAGTTTTCAACCATAATGAATATTATTGGCCTAAGAGTATGGTTTATTATATAAAATCTATTGAAAAAGTAGGATTTTCTTGGATGGAAAATTCAACTACGAGACTGACAAAAAACAATACAAACATTAAAAAGAAAAAGAGCCCTCACCGCTTGTAGGATCTCCACAACACGGGGCTCCTTCATTTTCCAAGGAAGATCTTTTGCAAGGGCCTGCAAATAAGAAAAATCACATAAAGAAGTACACTCAAAAATTAAATTTGAAAATGAATGCAATTGCTATATACCACCAACACAAATGTAACAATGTCTTACATGTCTCATTTCTTCAAGGCTAATAGAACCATTTTTATCTCCATCGATGGCATCAAATTGATCACGCAGATCAGACATCTCATCTTCGTTGAGTGTGCTAGCCAGTGCCTGCAAGTGACAATTAACATATATAATTAAAATCCTCGGAACTAAAAAAGAAGACTTAAGGGAAAGACGAAATAAAATGGAAACAAGCTAGTTTTCATATCCAGAAAAGGCTCAAAGATATAAAAGTTACATACCCTAAGTGCAAACTGCTTCAAACGACCATACTTCACGAATTGTCGCATGTTAGATAGAACAGATATATCTATAGGAATTTCCGAGGCATTTCCTCCTTCTCTAACCCATGAGTGTGCTGAAAAGATCATTTGGGGAAATCAGGAGACCAAGGAAAGTAGCCAACATAAAACAAACTGAACGAAAACGGCAATAACGATTATCTACATCCTACAACACAAATTACTTATTCGCAATTTATATTTGGGAATGGATCTGTTGGTTGATCAACAGTTCCAAGTGTCATAGCATTTAGATTTAATCAAGAGATTAAACTGAGCACATACACAAGGCTTGGGCTGCAGTCAACCTTGCACGAGGATCCTTCACCAACAACTTCTTGATAAAATCTTTTGCACTGTGGCTAATGCTTGGCCATGGCTTGCGCCGAAAATCAGGTTTGTTCCTTAAGACCTGTAAACCATGGATGGTGAAAGTATTAAGGGAACACAATAACATGCAAGGAACACTACAAAAATGTGACAAAAATGTTAGAATTCGGGAAGTATCAGTTTCTACTCTAAGTATCAGAAATGTGACACAATAACATGATATAACTTCTATCTGTGTAGTTCAATAACCTACACCACTACAAGTCAAATGTAAATGACTAAATGGTGTATACAAATTGGCTCAATCTCATTCCTTGTCGAAATTGGTTATCAAATATTAAAATAATGAATCAATCAGACATGGTGAAATCTGAATTTCTCTATGCATAAGGGAACAATGAAGATTTCCCAAAAATAGTTGCTTAAGCAGAACGAGTTCTTAACAGTTCTCTGTAAAATGAAAATTTTATAAAATTTATTCAAGAACATTGGTTATTTACTGAACTGTTTACTTTTAGAGTCGACCATCACTTTCTAGCATATTTCACAATTTCCCCTCAGCTAAATTTCTTTGCATTTATATTCTCCACCCTATAAGTTAAGAAATATGCCCTACCTCCTTGAATATGCCGTCTTCGGTCTTATCCCAAAATGGACGCCTCCCACAGAGCAGAATATACGTAATTACGCCGATACTCCATACATCGGATTCAGGTCCTGATTTGCGTTTCAATACTTCTGGTGCAACATAGTAGGCACTGCCAACAATATCTTGGAATTTTCTCCCTGCAAGATCAGCAGCAAAGCATACAAGGAAATATATAAAATTTCTATGTCGAGAACATGTTGAACCATGCGAACAAAGAGGAATTGAATTCCCTTGTGACTACAATCCTTGCATCCAGTACAAGAATTATCACGAATTGAAAATGAAACAGATAGCAATAATCCATTTTGCAATTAAAGTAAGACTTCAGCTACTAAATCTTGGCAGAAATCCACAGAATTTACATTGACCTGGTTTTATGAAGTCTGATAGACCAAAATCCGTCGCCTTAAGAGGTGAATCAAGTTTCGCTGACTTGAAAAGAAAATTCTACAAACAACAACATGATTACAGTCAGTAATAAGTAGATTGTGACATTAATTCAAAAGACAATAAACTCAACACCTCCCACGTATGGTATAGGTGCAGTTGGGTATTACCTCAGGCTTCATGTCACGATGTACCAAACCATTTAAATGGCACTCAGCTGCAACTCCAAGCATCTGTCGCACTATTATTGCTGCATCTTTCTCCGTGTAACGGCTATCCTTTCTGTGCAAAATAATCAACTCCAGCATTAGTAGTGTGGCGACTAAATAGGTACAGCAATACGATTGTACTGTAATATGCAGAAACAAAATAAGCCCCATAAAAAAGTTAAGCTGAACTTAAGTACTCCCAAAGAGTATAAAAGTCTTACTTGGAAAGAATTCGATCCAGTAGCTCACCACCCTCGCATAACCTGTGATGTAATAAGGAAATATGAAGTAAGAAAATTTTCTGTCTGGAGCAAATAGATATAACACTTAAAAAAGGAAAGGGATAAAGTCCAAGTAAGAGTTCGATTATCATCCAGTTCCGACTAAGACTAACACAGCAACCATCAAAGAACTAAAAAATTACAATGTTTAAGAGTCAAAGAGTGATAGTTAGGATTAGCAGTATATGGTGTGAATAATACACATTTAGCCTCTGCCTGGTACCAGAGAAGATTTGAATGATGCGAATGAGAAGATGCCTTGATATTGCGGGGAATGAAGCTAATTTTAGTTCCAATTTGGATTTTGGACATTAAGAAAGCAACACAAGGGCTGTGATCTTTTGTAGTTTCTGTAGTTCTGAAGATTTTCACAACCTTCATTGCCTTTCACTGTAAAGGCTCAATGCGAAATACAATCGAATATAGCATGCTCACTACAGAATTACATCATTTTATCTGCGTCAAGCCAATTTTCACCTGATATGAAGTGCACTTCTAACAATTACGACTTTTGTTGGCAGTTCATTTTAAAGTTTGATCATACAACACAGGATCAGAAAGTGGATAAACTGCAATAATACATTTTTAGCTGTGAAGTAGCTCTAAGTGAACACTTACTCCATTGCTATATACACATAAGAATCATCCTCGAACGCATTATGAAACTGAACCACGTTTTCATGACCTGTAAGAGCTTGCAATATCTTGACCTCTCGTTTAACATCCTCAACAGCAATAGGGAGGACCATCTGTCCATAAAATCGAAACTTTGTCAAAAAATTTACCAACTAAAGAAAGATCCATCCAAATTCATCTCCAAATAGTTAGCAAAACCCCAATTTGCAGCATCAAAATCACAATTGAAATCCCAAATCGCCCCAAAGACACACAAAAAATGATGCAATTAAGAAAAATGAATAAAGGTACCTTATTTTTATCAATTCTCTTAACAGCAACTCGATCTCCATTAACCTTATCAGTAGCAACAAAGGTATAACCAAATTGGCCATGGCCTAATAATTTCCCAATCGAATATCTCCTGTCAAAATCCTTGTCGTATCCAAAATCTGTTCTTTTTCCATATGGTATAATCCCGGTAGACCTTTTTGAATTCTCTCCTTTCTCTATTTGTTTATAATTTCTACATGGGTCTTGTTGAGTTGTTCTTGAACAACTTTGAGTCCCTTCTTTTTTGTTCTTACTAACAGTAGTAGTAGTTCTACTTGTTGTTGTTGTTGTGGTTGTGGTGGAGGTGGTGGAGATAGGAAAAGCTGTTGATGAAGGAGTATTGCTATTAGAACCACTCACTTTGGTTCTAGAAAGACAAAGACCCATGATTAATTGGTTCTTTCTTCTTCAAAGACTATACTCAATTATCAGTTTTCAGTTGTTTTTGTAAAGGGAGTGAAATTTAATTGCATAATAAAAACAGCAACTAATCTTCTTGTTCATTGCAAATGAATGACAGTTTTATTATGATGATGGTGATGACATTGGTAGGAGGAGCTTAGGAAGGTTTAAAGTAAAGAGAAGGAAGAAGAGAAGAAAGAGAGAGCTGCTTGTTAGTCAATACTGCTTCAACACTCTATTCTCACTCCTCTTCCCCCATCACAGAGAGAGAGGGACAGAGAAGGGTGGCTCCTTCTCCCCCTTGTTGGTTTTTTTTTTACCTTTTTGGGTTTTTATATGTTTTACTTTCTTTTAAATTTTAGTTTCTTAAACGTTTTTTTTTTTTTAGAATTTAACGATGAAAGAAAAATTAAATAATAAGAAGAGGGGCATAGACTAGGTTACACGGACTTGTCTGGAAAGACGCCGTAACCATGTCTTACACACACATAATATGCGCCCGATATTTTTCGATATAAGACACGTCATCTCATATGTCCGTAAAAATTGATATTGAACATTTTATGGACACTAAATTGATACTTCCAGATACACCATAAACGTTTCATATTGGTTTAGAAAATTAACATAAACTAAATGTTATATTAATTTATCTCTTTTTAGCCAAATCTAAACATTATTCTTGAAAGACTTAATGTTCAAGAATTTAAAAATAAGAACAATTACTTTATTGCGTAGAATATTATAAATTTTAATTTTAATGATGTGTATAATACATATATAATGTGTCCTTATAACCTATTTTTTTGAAATTTGACATATCCCCGTATCCGTATTGTATCGTAACCGTTTCCCGTATCCGTCTTTGTGCAACATAGGGCATAAAACTAACCCGAGCGTTTTAACTACAAAGACTTGTTGCAGGAGTTTTCAAATATATCTCATGTTTTGCTCAACATTTTTACTTTTTAGAGCCTTACAAAACATGCTAAAAGTCATTTGAAGAAAATAAATAAAACTTAATTCTATTATTTCTGAAGCATTTTTTAGTTCTATAATTCCAGTGTCGATTAAATGTTAATCATCATGTTCTTTATGGATATATCTGAGATCACCAAATGTTCGGAGTCCATACCCAATATACTAAATCTAATAGTATCAGCATTAACAATCACGATTCTCATCCTCAGAGGAAGTCAATTATTAGATTTTGAATCTTTATGTATAACCTAGTTTGCAAATGAATGCATAATTTACCGAATTGGCTACAGTCGATTAATTCTTGTGGAATATTGAATGCCCGATCTAAAACGCAATTTTCTTGGATCAAACGAAGTTGATGAATGCTTTAAAATTTTATTTATGAATTTATTTGAATTGGTTATTTTTTTGCAGAATTATTTTGTTGAAAATACTTAATACTATATATATAAGCCAACTACCATACTAAAGTAACGCTTCAAAAAAAATGTTAAAGAAAATTTCGATAAGCTGTGTTTTCTAATAAGAATTAAAATGATAGGTAACCAAGAAATATTTTAACATGCAACAACGATTTAACCCATTCTGGTAGAATGAGTTACAATTAACATTGATGGAGCAGCTAGGGGACACCTAGGTCATGTTGGGGCAGGCTTCATATGCAGAGACTCTACGACAATAATTCTTGTAGCTTTAACACAACCTTTGGGGATAACCACTGCACTATTGGCGAATACTTAGGCCATGTTAATGGAGACAAGAACAACGACAGATAGACAATGGATCAAAGTTTAATTTGAGATGGACTCTTAAAATGTAGTGCGCTTCATCAGAACGAATAATGAACCGCCTTGGTACCTCTATGGTACGATAACTAAAATCAAGCAATAGATGAGACAAATACCAAATACCATATTAGAATACAACTGCAATCAAACAGCATACAAACTAGCAAACCATACGACCGACAGAAGTCAGACATGTTCTTTCACGACTATCATATGGGCTCAGGCGGTTCCACCTTTTATAAAAATTGTATAAATGACTCCAGGGGACAACATACCCTATGTAATCCCTTTATAGTCTAATAAAATATTTTTATATTAAAAAAAAACTATAGATTTATATAATAGAGTATTATTTATATTAATTCTAGTCATAGGCTCAGGTAAATCTATCCAACAACTCTCTTTCGAGATATCTGAAAACCACAACATCTGCATTTACGTTTTCAACATTATCGGTGTGAATTTTACCATATAAAGTTGATTTTTAGTCATATTATAGGTCCATTATAAAAATATTATTTGTCGTCTCTGCAACAATGGAATAAACTAAACAGAAAAATAAATTGTTAACGTTAGAAAAATATGAACACTCTGATGTTGATACACAAACTGGACAGAGCCACCTGCTCAGCAAATTGTCCTTAACACAATAGGGTACTCTTCAATAATGAGAGATGCTATACCCCAACAGAGAAGTTGTGTCCAGGATAGAACTGCCCGTTATGGTTTGAATTAGCACAACTCAAACCACCCTCTAGAACTTAACAGCAATTTAGATAGAAGAAGAAGGGAAATAAACATACAAGTGCGCACAACAAAGCGAGAAGAAGGAAAAAGAGCTAGGGATAGTAGCCTGCTCTGTTGTAAGTTGAAATGGAGAAGAATAGTTTTCTTTTATAGCCAAAATTTTGAGAGGAAAATTAATTCGAATTAATTATAATTAATTTTAAAAACGTTCATAATATTTTCATCATTAATTTTTTAGTTAAATCCGTCAGGAAATTATGGAAATTATTTTTAAAAACGGGCTCACGCAAGCTCGCAAACCCGCGACCCGCGTGCGTGCTTCGGTGCGAAGAACCGCACATGTGTCAGAAGCAAGTGTGAATCAACTAGCCCATTGCCTTAGTCCTCCCCCAACCACAAAAGCATCTAAACCCTAAGGTCCCTCCCTTAGTTGCAAGTTTTGTGGTAATATAGGTAGAACACATCTCTAGTTTGTCCAATGTGGGACTAACTAAATGTTCTTCATTCACAAAATAGTGAAAATAGAAATGATGTTTCCACCCAACAAATGAGCTAGTGTCTCTTAGTGACCCATTGTTCCTAAGATCCATTCCTACCAAGACCAATAATTCAATTTAAAAATCATTTAAAAATCATTGCATTTTCTCCAAAAATCCCCCACATGAATGAAAAACCCGATAAAATCAGAATCAGAAAGTGAGAAATACCTCTTAGGCAATAGGTGTCCATAAGGTCTTGAACCTTTGCTTAGTGAGAAATTACCGGAACTACTTGATGGACAGTGAACGGGATGTCTTGAACTGCCATCGTTTGGTGTAGTTCATCAATAACTTCCACGTAAGATATCTCTCTAGGTGTTGTTAAGTTCATGCCGTTGTGTCCATTTTGGCCCTGAACGTATCCCGTTTCTCAGAATGCTTTAGAGAATCAACTCAGTTCTCATAGGAAGCGGCCCACTTCCTCATTCATATAGGTGAGTTCTATCAAGAGTGTTTACTGCTACACCCCACTTCAATCTTAAATTGAAACTGTAGAACTCACTAATACTTAATAAGAAGTCATACTCACATGCAGTCACACTATCACGTCTACACCATAGGGAAGGGACAGAGAATGAAATTCTCTGATAGTGTTTCCTTTAACCCACCACAAATTAGTTGTCTCATTCGAAACCTTGATCTTGGGATCTCTAGTCAGCAAGGTTGAGTGTCCTTCATGGCAAGTTTATTTGATGAGCTTAAGCCCCATCCCTCTCGATGCGTTACTAACTATCTCCTTGGACAAGACTTTCATCAAAGGGTCCGCGATATTCTCCTTAAACCTCACAAAGTCAACAGAAATAACGCCAGTTGAGATTAGTTGTTTTAGAGAATTATGTCTTCTACGAATATGTATAGACTTCCCATTATAGTTGTTGTTTTTAGCATTATCTATTGCAGCTTGACTATCACAATGTATAGATATAGCTGGCACAGGCCTATGCCAGAGAGGAATATCTTCTAAAAAGCATCTTAGCCAAGCGGCTTCCTCTCATGCTTTATCTAACGCAATAAACTTTGATTCCATAGTGGATCGATCTATACATGTCTGTTTGGAACTCTTCCAAGATACATACCACAACCTAGAGTGAAAACGTATCCACTCGTAGACTTAGACTCCTCTAAGTCCACTATCCAGTTTGCGTCACAATATCCTTCAAGGACCGTAGGGTATCTCTCATAATTTAAACAAAAGTTTAAAGTGTACTTCAAGTATCTTAACACTCTAATAAGCGCATCCCAATGCTCTTGTCCCGGATTACATGTATACCTACTTAACCTACTTACAGCATAAGCAATGTCTGGTCTCGTACAGTTCATTAAATACATCAGACTTCCTATGACACATGAATATTCAAGTTGTGAAACTCCACTACCCTTGTTCTTCTTGAGTCTACAACAAGGATCATACGGAGTACAAGCAGGTTTACTATCAAACTGGTTATATTTTCTAAGTACAGATTCAACATAATGAGATTGACTAAGACTATATCCATTAGACTCTCTTCTAATTTTTATCCCGAAGATTACATCAGCGGGGCCTAAGTCTTTCATGTCAAAGTTCTCATTTAGCATGTTCTTAGTGGAGTTAATTACATCCATGTTTGTACCAAGTATAAGCATATCATCAACATACAAGCATACAATCACACAGGCATCATTCACAAGTTTAGTATAAACACACTTGTCAGATTCATTTATTTTAAAACCACTCGAAATCATTACATGATTAAATTTTTCATGCCATTGTTTAGGTGCTTGTTTCAAGCCATACAAAGATTTTTTCAGCTTACAAAATTTGTTTTCACAACCTTTCACTACAAAGCCCTCAGGTTGGTCCATATAAATTTCTTCATCTAATTCACCATTTAGAAAGACTGTTTTTACATCCATTTGATGTATCTCTAAGTTATGAATGACAGCTATAGCAATTAACATCCTAATGGAAGTAATTCTCGTAACAAGTGAATAAGTGTCAAAGAAATCTACACCTTCTACTTGTTTATATAGCTACTAATCTAGCTTTATATTTTTCCACAGTTCCGTCTACTTTACGTTTTCTTTTGAAGATCCATTTACAACCTATGTGTTTACACCCTAGAGGTAAATCTACAATATCTCAAGTATCATTATGTAAAATGGAATCCATTTCACTAATAGTGGATTCTTTCCACCATAGAGCTTCAGAAGAAGTCATGGATTCTCTAAAAGTCTGTGGATCAGTCTCAGCTAAACAAGTTATGAAATCTGGCCCAAAAGATTTTTCAACTCTAAGTCTTTTGCCTCTTCTAGGCTCAAATTAATCTTCCCCTACATGTAGTGTCTGACCAGTAGAAGGGACATCTAGGGGATCAACACATATCATGCGAGATTCAGATTTCAAAGGAAAAACATTTTCAAAGAACACAACATCCCTAGATTCCATAATGGTATTCATACCAATTTATGATATTTCAGAACTCACAACCATAAATCTATATGTAGTAATATGTTCAGGGTACTCTATGAAGACACGGTCTACAGTTTTGGGTCTTATCTTAGTTCTCTTAGGTGGAGGGATAGAGACCTTAGCCAAACACCCCCACACTTTGAAGTATGCATAAGAAGGTTGCCTACATTTTCATAACTCATATGGAGTTTTGTCTGATCCTTTAAAAGGTACTCTGTTCAGGACATAGCAAGCTGAGAGGACGGCCTCCCCCTACAAGTTCGCAGGTAGTCCTGAACTAATTAACATGGCATTCATCATATCCTTAAGGGTTCGGTTTTTCCGTTCAGCCACACCATTAGATTGTGGTGAATAAGGAGGGGTTACTTCATGAATAATGCCATGTTCCATGAAAAATATCCTATAGGGATTACATACTCACCGCCACGGTCAGACCTAACAGTTTTAATGGTAGTACTCATTTGGTTTTCAATTTCTAGTTTATAAATTTTAAAGGCTTCTAAGGCATCATCCTTACCTTTAAGTAAATAAATATGACAGTACCTCGTTTAGTCATCTATAAATGTGACAAACCATTTTTTACCACCTCTAGTTTGAACTGATTTCATGTCAACTAGGTCTGTGTGAATTAATTCTAAGGGTTTAGAATTTCTCAGAATATTTTTCTTATAAGACTTTTTAGTATATTTTGATTCTACGCATATTTCACATTTATGTTCATTATCCAAAATAAATTTTGGTATGCAGCCTATGCTAGCCAGTTTATTCATTGATTTATAGTTTACATGACCAAGTCTACCATGCCAAACATTCAACGACACACAAACATAAGAAGAATCATTTTTATTCATTTCAGTAGAGGTTACATTCAATTTATATAAACCCTCAGTCTTATAGCCCTTTCCTACATAATCTTTACCCTTAGTTATAATAACTTTCCCAGATTCAAATACAAGTTTAAATCCCTTATCATCTAACACACCACTAGATACAAGATTCTTGCAGATGTCTGGAACATGTAGAACTTCATTCAATGTGAGAGTTTTTCCCGAAGTGAGCTTCAGCCCAACTTTCCTTTTCCCGCAACCTCAGCTGCGGACGAGTTACCCATATAGAGCTTTTCTCCTTCCCCTACCTTCTGGTAGGAGGTGAACATATCTTTTTTTCAGCAGACATGCTTGGTAGCACCAGAGTCTACCCACCAGTCTCTCACATTGGTAACCAGATTTACTTCAGACACCGTGCCAGAAAACTCGTTCTTGTTCAACTAAATTGGCATTGGGCTTCTTATTATTATTAAAGTCTTTACGCTTCCTACAGTGTATTGCCATATGGACAGGAATACCACAAACATAACATGCACCTTTAATTTTACCAATGCCAGATTTTGGTTTCGGGAAAGTACCTTTTCTGTGCGGTCCAGGCTTACGTTTGCTGTGGTCCAGACTTGTGTTCGCTGACATGAGCTTTGTTGGACATGTCCCTTGCAGAAGATACATTTTTGTCTTTTGAACACATCAATTCTTCCACTTGAATCTTCTTACCTAATTCTACCATGCTGACTTCACTAGTTTCATGTCTCAGTCTTCGTTTGTATTCAGCCCATGAAGAAGGTAATTTCATCAATCACCGCAGACACTTGAAATGTTTCATCAATCACCATACCTTCAGCAATAATTTCGCTAAAAATTTGCTGAAGTTCTAGAAATTGGTCTACCACATATTTGTCATTAACCATTTTGTATTCCAGGAACCGAGCAACTAAAAACTTCTTACTACCAGCAGTTGCTTCTTCATACTTAGCTTCTAAGGCAGACCATAAATCAAATGCAGTAAAGTTTTCTTTTGCATTACAGAAGTCATACAAAACATCTTCTAAACAATTAAAGATATGGTTTTTGGCCATATAGTTCTGTCTACTCCAACTTTCTAACTCTCTTTCATTTTCCGGTTAATTCAAGTTTTCATCAAAAGGCTTCAGAACTAATTCATCCAACATGTGATAACTCAGGAAAAATAACATTTTTGATTGTCATCTTTTGAAGTCTTTTCCAGAGAACTTCTGAGGTCTGTCAACATCACTCTTGGCCATTGAAACAGAAGTAATAAAAATATTATGTTAAGATTGTTGTTTCTGCAACAATGGAATAAACTAAACAGAAAAATAAACTGTTAACGTTAGAAAAATATGAACACTCTGATGTTGATGCACAAACTGGAGAGAGCCACCTGCTCAGCAAATTATCCTTAACACAATAGTTCTCGGGTACTCCTCAATAATGAGAGATGCTATACCCCAACAGAGAAGTTGTGTCCAGGATAGAACTGCCCGTTATGATTTGAATTAGCACAACTCAAACCACCCTCTAGAACTTAACAGCAATTTAGATAGAAGAAGAAGGGAAATAAACATACAAGTGCACACAACAAAGCGAGAAGAGGGGAAAAGAGCTAGGGATAGTAGCCTGCTCTGGTGTAAGTTGAAATGGAGAAGAATGGTTTTCTTTTACAGCCAAAATTTTGAGAGAAAAACTAGTTCGAATTAATTACAATTAATTTTAAAAACGTTAATAATATTTTCATCATTAATTTTTTGATTAATCTGTTAGGAAATTATGGAAATTATTTTTAAAAACGGTAAGTCTTGATTGGACCGTAGCCAAGCACACACCAGGCTCCGCAAACCCGCGACCCGCGTGCATGCTTCGGTGCGAAGCACCGCACATGTGTGAAAAGCAAGTGTGAATCAACTAGCCCATTGCCTTAGTCCTCCCCCAACCACAAAAACATCTAAACCCTAAGGGCCCTCCCTTAGTTGCGAGTTTTGTGGTAATATAGGTAGAACACATCTCTAGTTTGTCCAATGTGGGACTAACTAAAGGTTCTTCATTCACAAAATAGTGAAAATGGAAATGATGTTTCCACCCAACAAATGAGCTAGTGTCTCTTAATGACCCATTGGTCCTAAGATCCATTCCTACCAAGACCAATAATTCAATTTAAAAATCATGTAAAAATCATTTCATTTTCTCCAACATTATTTACCTCATGTTGCTCAAAATTTTCATCAACTTCCTTATAAGTATAGTTTGCCCAACTCCTTACATGGGTTAGATTACGAGCAATAACTACCAAATTCGTTCTATAAGCCTCATTTTCTTTGTCATTCTTAACCACTTCTTAAACATTATCATCTCGAAAACTATAACATTGTGGATTAACAACTTTCACCTATTTAGTTGTACCACTTTTTCCAGTGTATATGTTTGAAATCTTTTTCGAATTCTTTTACATTCTCTAAAGCCATCTCATATTATCTAATCCATCTATTTTTTTAAAAAAATTACAATCACTTTTTTAATTTAACCTATTTTTAAATTAAAACAAAAAAATTATCTTAATTCCTTTTAAGAAACGAAAATAATCTATAATATTTAGTTTAGACGGGAACCTTTTCATATACTACAAAAACAACAAAAGCAAAGCCTTCATGCTCAATAAGTATTTCCTCGAAAATAGGCTATGCAAGATCAAGTTCAATCAACACTTTAGCAAAATGTCCAAAATCCAAATTGATCTACTTCCATTAGAGAGACAAGTGCATTAATGTATTAACTCTTAAATCTCAAATTACAAGTTCGAACCCACGCTTAGGCCAAAGACTGACTTTAGGTGCTAGGTAAAAACTGGGAACCAACTTTTTAAAATAAATCATCGATTCCAATCTTTCTATGTTTAAGGTGATAAACACTTACGGGTCGAATATTAGAGATTTCATCAGCCGAAGATAATCTAAAGTAAAAAAAATCTTTACCTAATCCATTTAATATCAGCAGGCCATGCTGAATTTAACTTGTTATAAATTGCCATCGTTTTTAATGGTGTTGCACCTTTTGGTAGTGTTAATATGCTTATCGGAAAGAGCTTATAGTCTTCCACACCTTTTTGACATTTATCCTCTAAAATCTTAATAAAGATGTGATTCCTTTGAAACATGGCTTTGGCAATTGACTAGGGTTTGCGTTTCTTAAACGCTTGTTTAATTTTGGCCCATCTAAGAAAACCAAAACTATTGGATTGCAAATTTCAAATTGATGGTAAAAAGTTCTTCTGAAATTTTCCCCAACGAACTATAATCCTGCCAATTGAATAAGAAAATAGTTATTTTAACCGAAGAAATTACGTTTCAATGAAGCACGGTTATTATTCTTTTAAAAAGATAAATAATTAATCAGTGTCACATATTCAATGTATAAAATACGTGTTTCCAGCACTTAGTTCTTCTTTTTCTTCATGTCAAATAATTTTAATATATTACTTTTTATTGTATTTAATTTATTTATTTTTCAAGCAGTTATATATAGTGGACGTAGCATACTACAAACAGATTTTTGATAAACATAAACAAATATTAAAGACAAATTACATCTGCACTTGCCCCCTTGATTGTTGGACAGTGAAGTTTCAAGGAATCAAGTGTATTCACATTAGTGTTTGAATTGGCCAAAAAAATGGCTCTAGATATGGTAAAAACTTCTACATAATTTAACTGCCATAACTAGAAGCTGTGCGCGTACACCTATGCATTTGTTAACCATTGTCTAGTTCACTCTTCATTTTCTAAAGTAAAGAATTACTCAAGTAAAAAGCTTTAGGAAAAAAAGAGGATCTCCTTAATCAATAAATATATAGTATTGATGGTCAACAACATACAATTTCTTTCTTTTACCCTTTCACTAATCAATACCATATATCGACAAACAAGTGGTTTGATCTACAAGAATAAAATACATTGAATTATGATAACAAATTAATTAACATAAATTCAAACACAAAGTCAGGTGAGAAGAAGTTGGCTAATAACGTTTTGGACTGTCCAGTACATCAGGGGTCTGTGGCTGCACTTGACCCGGTCTTCTCTCTTCTGTCATGAGACCGGCACAAAATTTAACTCTCGGACCATGTTTACGCTGCTCGCAAAATCATACGATGATGATTAGCAATTTATTACTCCTCCGTCCCAGAATAAGTGATACCAGAGAATACTTTTCTTTTTACCAAGTATGTAATTAGTTGTGCGACTAGCTTTGATGAATCTAGCTAGCTAATCCTTTGTTGACAACTCCTCTTTGATTCTCCGTAGGAGGTACAGTAAAATATTTCACCACTATCGCAAAGCATATGCACTGGTTCAGCTCTAAATGATGGTGTGTTCACATTAGTGTTTTGACTTGGTTGTTTCCTTGGAGGAAGGCAAGACGTTCTGAAGAATTTGCCGTGTTAAGCAGATGGATAATCTGATTCTATCAAGCTCGGAATATTTCAACGTTGTGGGGGGTCAGATATAAATTAAGTTTGCATGTGCTGGTATAGTTGTTGTTGGGTGTAGGGCTGAGTTGTTATCTATTTAATTAACATGAGAGCTCCAAAAGAAATGCCTTTGGCATGTTTCATAGAGCTGATGTGTGTGATTACGAGAGCATTGTTGTGAGATTAGCAATGATCAAATCATGGTTGGTGGCGTTTGATTAATCAAGTACACACCATGTTTACAACTAATACGACTATTAATTATTATTATCATAAATTATAACAAAGAAAAAGGGACGACCGCTGTAGCATTGAGTGACCAACAATGTTGTATGTCTCTCTTTATTATCAATTCTATCATCTAACTAAAAGGAATCTACTACTATAGAATGTAGAATGAGAACCCCCTAGTTGAAGTCGGGCATTTTTTTCCATTTTACCCCTGTTCTGCTATTTTTTACTAAAATATTTCTGTCGCTTTAGCTAAAAGAGGTATTATCATTTTTTATTTTAACCTAAAAATAGGTAAAAAAAGTGATAATCTCTTTCATCTAGGACGAAGTATACAATTATCAGGGTATAAATAAACATAATAAAAAATATAGATTTTTTTCTTAATAATAAATTAATATAGAAAATGATAATATCTCTGGATTTTCTTTTGTTAATAATTTTCTTTTGACAATATTTTTTCCATATCAACGATGTTCTAACTTTTCATTAAAATAGTGCATAATTAATTATGACGGCATATATATCATTTGGTTAATGTTTATATTTAAAGCCTCGTTGTGATATTGTATTTATTGTATATGGCGTCAAAATTTGTCAAAAATTACAAGTTTACAATCGGTTGTACCATTACATATTAATTGATTCTATCTCGTGTTTTAAATGCCCTTTTCTGGTCGCTTTGAAGTTATATATAATTGGTCGTTAGGGACGTGTATATTTGTCGATTTTAATAGGTAACTATTTCGCCAGAAAGATACAAGGTTATAATCAGCCTATATATATATATTAGCCGATCCCCTCAGGTTTATCCGTTAAATTTTCTTGCAATGGTCAAACTTCGGCTTAAGGACTAGCTTTTATATCCATTGGCCTTTTATGTATATAAATAGGATAACCTATTCTACATCGTACACTACTTCATTCAAAGAAATTTTTCTTCATCATTCACTACTCCATTCAAAGAAATCATACTACAATTTCAAATCCATCATCATCAATTACCAAGTCAATTGATGTTATAGAAGAAGAAAACTCAAAAAAAGCAAACCAATTAACAACCAAATCAAACAAATGAATATAGATTGAGATGTTAAGAGAGAGACCGAATGAGTAGGATATTTTTACATCGTGTTAGATCTTCCCGAAGAGAGCCGACATAACAGTCTATTTTGGAATCTTGTTAATACAAGTCCTTTCATGCCAAGTGGGACGGTAAGTACGAGAAACCATTACAACATTATGGGGATGAGTATGTTTCTTTTCGCACATTGACGGTTAGAAAACTGTGCTACAAATACAACGAGTTTCTAGCTAGAAACAACGGGGACATGTTTTCTTGCATCGTCCTTGTTTTCCCATACCAAATCAATGTGATAGTGGGCAGAAGTATCATGCCCCAGATGAGATACGGGTTCAGGTTGATCGTCGCTGAGAGCTTGAACAATCTACAATATATATCAAAAAGTTAGGCCAACACAATTGGCGGATAAGGAACAATCGTGTCGATCGATTGTTAACAGTCGACCTTTAGGTACATAAACATCCATTGATCCTACATGGTCTTGTTTGTTGGGAAAATCCCAAAGTGATGGAATCGGCACACGTGAACTGACTTGTATAGCGATTTTCGGATTCAGCAAAATACAGTTTTTTTGACAATTTTTTCAATTACAACCGGCTCATAGAGCAACATATATCGTCATATGTATGCGTGGTGTTTTCGGAAAAATTTCCAAGTGCTACAACCGGTCGATATGGGGATTCACAACATCTGATTGTTTCACCTACCAGTTCCCCCAAATATTAACTACAATGGACTGTTGTCCATCACCATATCAGCCGATTGTGCTTCATAATATAAGATGATAATCCAATCGGCGGGAGTGGTGTCATCATAGCCGCCGATACATGTTTCGAGATCCTTAGCACGTATAGCTAACGATTTGAAGCATTATGATCTTCTTTTTATCGTTTTGATTCTTCATTTGCTTGAGTAAAATTCTCAATTATGCTTTGGTTTACATGTTCTTATTCATCCAACAAATCGGTAGGATCAAAAGTACGATAATCTGATGGGCGAGATGTAGATGCATCCACTTCTTTATCACCATTACAATCTACATCGTCACTATAAAATTTCATTTTTGTTACCAAAATCACAAAAACCTAGTTTTCCTCACGTTTTTCTTCTCCAAACCTTTCAAAAAAAAATCAACTCTAATTTTTATCATCGAACACTAACTATAATTCATCCCAAATTTTACTCTTTTATATTGTTAAACACTATTGATGCACTATTGATAGTTGGTCTCACCCTGTTGATGCATTTCAAACACTAATTAATTAATAATAAATTGTTCATTAACAAAAGTCGGACAAAGGGTTTTCTTTTTTTACTTTAAAATGGTTATATTCTAATTTATTGGGTAGCCTCAAATAAGATAGTAGACCACAATTTAACCACGTTTATTAATGTTCAAAGAAACAAAACCGGTATGTAAAATATGATAAATTAATGTACAAGTGCATGTAAAATGGGATAAATAAGTGAAAAGCCATATACATAATTAAAAGATAACAAGGCTGCTTAGAACGTCCACAGTCACACAAGCAAAAAGCGGACCAAATCCATGTTTACTTCTTGGTCTGTCCAAAACCAATCATAGAGGAGCGAGTAAATTTGGTTATGGTCTAGATTTTCTAGGGTTTGGGACCAAATTTGGTCTGAAATCCGGACCAAACCCAAATTTAGTGAAGCGCAAGCGTAATCTAATGTTTAATAGTAGGCGTTAACGTAAGGGTACGTTTCGTGGCAGGCGTAAAAATAAGCTGATGTCTCATGATATGGCGCACTGAAAAGAATACGTTTGTAATAGGTGTTTATTTAGACGGGCGCCCCACTTGATGTATAGGTATATGTACGCCTTCTTGAAGCGTTAAGTTTGGTGACCGCCTCTTAATTATTTTAATAGTTTATAGCTTTAATACAAAACTACGTTAATCGTTTATAGTTTTAGGGTGTTAAGTTATATGTACGCTTGTTATCAAGCGTTAAGTTATATGCACGTCTAAACGAAGCGTTTGTTTAATCAAACGTCCAGAAAAGAGACGTGTTTCCACACCCGCGCCCAAGTTCAAGCGTCAAACCATTTTTTCGCTTGACCAAATTTTAGTCTTCCATCGTTGTGTTTTACACGGACTATAACAAAAAAAATTTGGTATTTAATTTTTGATTTTGATATTTTTTGTTCGTTTGACTGTGGACGCTCTAATAGACACCAATTTATTTAGAATATACCAAAATCTATATAAGATAAAACACCACTTACTAATGGATCAGTGCACCTTGAAGCAAACTGATATCCATATTGGCTATGTTGAAAATTAATTCCATCGATTTCTAGATTTTACCAACAAAACAACATTATTGAAGCCACTTATTTCTTATGAGTATCGACGTGCCATGAAGGGAATACAAAAAAGTACTAAACTAGTACTTCTATACTCTACCACTTGGTAAGCTTCAGTGCCATAACGACTGACCGTGATGGTTTAAAGGGGATTTGATTTCCAAAGGGGAGAAAAGAATTGTCCCGAGTCTTGAACACGAGCTTACTCATTTCCCATTTTTTTTTGTTTTTATCCGTCTGAAATTTGATTAGAGGTTGGTCAAATAACCGGTTGGCTTTTCAACTTAATTAGTAGACTAAACTCGATTTCAATCTTTTGATTACTCATACCTATTTCATGTATTCAATTCATGATCACTACCTCATCAAAGTACATAGTTTTTCTTCTTATTTTGTGTTGTTTTTTTCCGGCACAGATAAGCCAAAAAAAAACATGCATTTTGCATTCACTTCCACAACTCAGTTTCTAACTTTCAACATTGTATCTAGCCATGGGAAAACCATAAGACTGTGGACTCCAGTTTTTAAACTTTAACCCTTTGGATCTAATTACGAGATTTTCCATGGTCAATCTAGAATTATCGGTCAGTAAGCCGACTACAACAGGAGTAGAATAGAGCAGTGTCCCTTCCCATTGTATTTCCAGGTGTACTTTCTAATAGATATTTGACTGAAGAATGGCATTACATATGGCCATATGGGGTCCTAGCTAAGTGCGTTGCAAATAAGTAAACTTGTATGTAAACACAAAGATTTTGTGGCACTACACAACAGTGGGTGAAGTCAATATCAGTTCCGGAGGTGTCTTCTTCTCCATAGACAAAACCTATATCCTAATCCAAAACTCAAACTCAAACAACAAATAAATTATGTTCTGACACTTCCGTCCGCACCAAAAACCTTTTCACACCAAAAACATGACATTTGATTTTGAGACAGGTTTCTTTTACCGTGTAAACGCAGCTCACTTTGATGCGGAAATAATTTCCTTTGACTACACGTTGAATGTTTATGAGGAAGAAGACCAGTTCAACACCCAAAGAAAGAAATATATGGGCAAAATGGATATTAATAATATCAGTGTAGTAGCAGTATTATAGTGTGGAAAAATGGAAAAACAGGATGAACTTGAAATTTTCAATGCCTCATTTCATCAAATAATGTCTGAAAGCAACTTCCATGAACAATAATTTATCAAATCCTCCTGTAACAGTTTACATTAGGACCCACCATTTCTGGATTAAATCATTGTTTCCAATTTACTGCAGGACTTGTCAAAGTCATCTCATATAACGCGGAAATGCTAAAGCTAAAGCTAGGTAGAAAAGAAAGAAAAAAAACTCTAAAAGAACTGAAGACTAGACTGAGACTAAAACAAAGGAATAGACTTAGCCTGAAACTGAGGGATGGGATTAAAGAAGCTTCTCATTTTGGTCTCTTGTTAGTCTTCATTTTGTTGATAGTTTCAAAGTCAGAATCATCGTCGTCACCGTCGTTTGATGATGATCTATCATCGAGCTTCCGTTTCTTACTTGCTGATTTCTTAGGTGTGGTTTTGGGTTCTGGGAAAGGCTTCTTTTTCACTGAAGAGGAAGTTGTAGTAGTAGTCTTAGTAGAAGTAATAGTAGTAGTAACTCTCTTATTAACAGTAGAATTGACAGACTTGGTCACTGATGCTGATTTCATGGGGGATGACATGATTATTTTCTTCTGCAGATGGTTTTTCTTCTTCATCTCGGAAACCTTCTTTGCTTCGTTCGTTGGTAACAAGCCACACTCCATCATCCTGCCTCATCAACAAATATCAATATCACACAAAATATTTGCAGACACACTTTAAGTAGCATGTGTTATGAACCACCAAATAACTGATCTCTGACAAATTATAGGAAAAAGGAAGAAGATAGACAAAACAAATAACAAAATAGAAAATCTTGACCGGAAAATATTTGTAAGAGAAAATATAAACAACAAGCACATTTGTTCCTACATACAAATAGTATAGAGTTATGCAATGATTTGGGGGACTAGTTGGTTTCAAAATTATGAAGTGGTAGCTGAAGCCCACATACAGCAGCTTTATATGGGGTTGCTTTTAACTGAAACAATATCCATTTAGATAGTTAAAGAAGTTTATGCTTCATTAGAGTCAAAAATAGAATACAGTCGAAAAGTATATAATGTCACAGAAAATTCAGTTTGCTTGTGAGTGTTGCTTGGGCCATTACTATAGTTCGTTAGTTCATCAAAGGTTTTCATTTGCATTGCATTAGAGAAAGAAAGAAAAGAAACAGGTTTGCGTCTGAGTTTAAATGACATTAAGAAATGTAACCGGAGTGCGAGAAAACAGTGCGACAGAAACATAGAAACTATAGCTGATCAAGGTCTGGTAAGATCTTGTAAGAAGAAACCAGAACACTGTATGGTTAACTTACTAACTTATATCTAGTGGGATTAAGAGGGTAGATCTACACCCTAATAAGTCGTAACTTTGAAGTACTGATTCCATAAAAATCCTCTTACTTCGAAAAAGAACAAAAAGAATCAACACAGGGACTACAGCTCAGGGCTTCCACCTAGAAATCTTAGTTTATCTTGTGCCATAGCTCTTGGTTATTGGTATCCTAGCAATTTCTGGCAAACAACATCAAGGATAATACGAAGTAGTTTTCCTGTAACAATTCTGTTCGACAGTGTTTCTTGGTTGGTACTTTGAAGTTCAAACTGATAAAAGAATAAGATAGCTGATACCCCATAAAGGTCAGCTAAGATCTTATAAGATCATATCCAATAAGAGAAACGTACCCTAAGTTAAGGGGAAAACCAAGTCTAATTGGGCAAATACCCTTAAACCCGTATTCCATACCCCTGAACCAGAGATTATGCGAGGAAAATAAGGTATCAAGTGAAACTGTGCCACTAAAGGAAAACTGATTCACAATTTCATTTACAAAAAATTATTATTATTATTTTTTATCGTAAAATTTCTCTGTCAAGCTTTAGTTTCGTGATGTATACATTTCCATCCTCGCGATTCCTTGTTATCAAGAATCTATTTTGGTATAATAAAAATGTGGGTTCTATTCATATTTAGGTGAGTTTCGCCCTATATGCTTACTCTAATGCCTTCTTCTTCCTCCATCCCAACTGCTTAAGACCATGTCCAATGAGAAATCGATTTTAAGGGTATTATTTCCTCAAAATCCTAGGTGTAAAGTAATTAAAAAAAAAAGAAGAAGAGAGAACGACAAGACCAGTGGATAGCAAGAAAATTGATGCCGGCAACTACAGCAAGAAAGGGAAATGCTTTGGAACTGTTGTTGACATACTACCCCAACCGAGATTCATTTTCTCAATATGGATTTGGTTTCTCAATCGCTACTGGTCTTGCCGTTCCCTAACTACTTTACACCTAAATTTTTAAGGGAATAACTCCCTTAAATTCGATTTCTCATTAGACATGGACCACTTGGACTAAGAAGAAACTAGAACACTATAAGGTTAATTTACTGACTACCATAATATTGGGTACCTAGTCCTGGAGTACTTGGTGCCCTGGCATTGTTGAAAAAATAACACTAACAATGATGTGCAGCAGTTCTCCTGTAATAATCAGATGAACTGTATCTGTCAGTTGCTAGTTCAAACAGACACTATCATAAGAATAACATAACACCATGCCCAAGATAATCAGATAACGGAGCTTGAGAACTCTAGTTAGCGAGTCTACTTGCCTCTTTAGCCTTTCCATCTCAAACATCAAGACCAGCACTAGACCAACAACCCTTCACCTCAAACCCTACACTTTCAGTATGTTCCATTACCGCACAAGACAGATTGTATCCAAGTAAAGATTTGTCACCACTATAGGAAAATGCACTTTTAACATGAGCTGATGATCACAAGCTTGAACATCCAAGTGGTGCAAAATGCAAATTAAATATGGCTAGGGGCAAATCAATTGAAAATGTTGGTTACCCTTGTGCAAGAACTAATGCAGAGATACTTTGCAACAACTAATGCAGAGGTACATAGGGTATAACCGCCTAATACTTTTTCGAAATTAATAAACACCAAATGCCTACTAGTTGCCGAAAAATTCAAACGTGGTACAACATGCACAGATGAGGTTTTCAAATCAATGGACCAAGCGAGATATAAATCTAATGAAACTAGGTTAGGTTTCTCAGAGAACCAACTACCAAGCTATCGTTGGAAAGCAAAGATTTGTTAAAAATCATTGCAGAGTGCAAAGTCTTTGCATATGCTTATCCTGTCTATAACCAAGGAAACTAAGAAATGTGTTACCTTTTTCACCACGGGCATCTAGCAAACTACTCAATGTTGAAATTCAAAACAAAGAACACTATAACTGTACATCAAATAGGCAATGTAAGTGATTAAACAGAAAAAAAGACCCAATTTTTATCAAAGTTCATATACCATAATGCCGCCATCTCACTGTCCGGTCTCTGTTCATAGAGAGACTCGTAAAAAATCCTCAAAGGATCTCTCTGCAAAACAAAATACAAGAAACCCCATTACTCAAAAAGCATTACAAATAAGAAATTCACATATAAAGAAACCCGATAACTGAAAATTTCAATAACAAAAAAACACACGTACTCCCTCCGGAGGGTCACGTTTCTAACCATGCAAATCATAAACCTTCTTCACGGTTCTGACCACATTCCTCTTCCTTTTCTTCTCCTAAAACAAACAACAATGTAAGCAAAATCAGGGGAGAAATCAAAAGAAACAGATTAGGGAATACGGGGAAAACCCACCTCAGTCTTCTTCGTTATAATGTTTTCTATGGAGAGTTTTATATCCTCAATGTTTTCATCTTTGGGTTCCACTTTCTTAACTTTAGAATCTTTATTATCAGTAACCCTAGTTTTTACAATATCAAGAGATAATCTTTTCTTCTTGTTTCCAAGTGTAGAGATTTTCTCATCAACTCCGTTATCGATTTCCTCTTCCTTCTTAACGGGTTTCTTCTCAACAGCCGGCATTTTCACATAGGTTTCTTGGTAGATAGGCGGGTCTCCTTGTAAGGTCTTTCTTATTCTTTCCATTTAAGTTTTCAATGACTCAGCTTGACCCTAATTGACCATCCTTTACACCTTCCAATTTACTGTTATCATTAGGGGTGCATAAAGGTCGGTTCGGTTCGGTTCTTGGTAGAACCCTGTACCTGTACCTCCCCATGGTCGGTTCTCAAATTTTATACATGTATCATGTACCCTCGGTTCGGTTCCGGTCATGTACCCTATAACCTCGGTTCGGTTCCGGTCATGTACCATGTACCCTTTGTTTTTTTTGTTTTTTTAGTTGATAATTATTTTGGTTGCATCTAAAATTTAAATATAAATATAAATTGTTGAAGTAAAAGAGATAGAAAGTTAAGTGTTGCTACCATTCCAATCTCATTATGAAATCTCAAGATGATATTTACATATCCACTACTACTGATGAAACTATTACTGAACTATTCTAGTTAGAGTTAAGTTTTCAACACCATTCTCTGGACAGGTCCCACAATGCCCACATGAAGCATTCTCAATGGCAACTATCTCGATCTAGCCATCCATATAAATCAGCCTACATTAAGTCACAACCCTTAGTTAAGTGAAGATCTATGAAAACTTCACCACATATACGTTAGCCTGAGGCAGCTCAGTGAAGACTTCCAAAGAATATTAGTAAACGAGACAATAAATACATATAACACCGTAAGAGCGCTCAACAACAAATGGTTATCAAAATTCCATTAAATATGCCCCAAATGTCAGAGAATCTGTGGAATCTCTACTTATTATGTTTAGTTACCGAGTTATGATGCTTCTCTGTTTCAGCCATCCCAGGTCATTCTATCTAGGATTACTGAAGATTACCCAGGTTCAACTACTCGACATTTGCTGCAGACTCTTTAGCCAAGTTTGTACGCAGGCGTTGTTGTGGCTACTAAGAGATACAAGAGACATTCATCTCTTCAATGGTCTTTGACTATTGTACTACATAAACATCTATCGGAAATATCAATAATTAAGGATCACCTATTGGAGTAGAATCTGATTCAGGGTACAAGGTACAGGTACAGGTCGGTTCTGGGGTAGTACCTGTACCTTATACCCGGTTGTACTCGGTTCCCATTTTTTGTACTTGTACCCTGTATCCTGTACCCTCGGTTCGTTTTTTTTGGGGTACGGTTCCGTCGATTCCGGTCCGATTTTTCGGTTCCGGTCGGTTCCTGTGCAGCCCTAGTTATCATTTATTATCTTGATTCTTGTCTACTGCCTCCATGTCAATCACTGCTATGTCAAATATACACTCTTTAGAGGAGTGTCTATTAAAATAGCCTCCTTATTTTAATGTCGACAACGGTATTTAGGGGAATTGATCGTTCTTAACGGCCGTGAAGAAAATTACTTAAAAATAGGGACGGAGCTACATAGGAGTTGGATGGGATCCTGAATCCACACAAATATAATAACTTTTCTGAATTAATAATCAATTGTCACGGTCTTTTGATATATGCTTGGTCAAAATCATCATGATGGAACAAAGTATTTGTTATAAGCTATTCATTTGCTTCCCCCTTAATTTCAAATGTTTAAATGCAAATAACAAAAAATTATAAGACTAAGTAAATAACATAAATTTTTAGAACAAGACTAGAGTTGGTAAGTAATTAACATAGCAAATAGTTAGCATAATGGAGGAAAGTATCATGCTTCTCATATGAAACGTGAACAACCGCTACAATGATCTACATAAAATAGCAACACATCAACCCAAAAAGATGGAAAAAAAGAAGAAGAAATACAATCGCTAGCACGGATTTACAAATATCTGTTGATTATGATACATCCGGTAGGAAATTTAAAACCACAAACGACCGATTATAACCAACACAATAGACAAGTTTTCTACATAAAACAACTATCATCATCGGTTGTTTAAGGTTTTAAACTACTACAGATTAAATTACAATCGGTAAGAAAATAAAAATCCAAAATTTATCGTTTAAAACCTAAAACTAGTTAGATTTTCTGAACACGAAAATCAATGTAATCGGTCGATAAGGTCAATTCCATTTTACCTATTATACAACTTGAAAAATTTCGAAATTTTTAAAGTGATTTTGTTTTATATGTGAGACTACTTTCATAATCGATAATATTGAACTTGACTAACCTACTGATTATATGACATCCAAATTTTAAAATTTTCAAAATTAAGATTTTTTTAAAATTTGTGGCTACTAACGTAGTCGGTAGATATCGAATTTGACTATACTACTAATAGTACGAATTTAAAATTTCAAAAAAAAAAAAAAATTAATTGAGGGCTACTTTCCACGTTAAGTAGTCTACAAAGCAATATTAGATAGAACAAAAGCCCAAAGAAGAAACAAGGAAACAAAGATGAGACTAATAAAAGAAACAATCTAAACAATCTAGGTTGCACAAGGGCTGGCTGTGGTGGTGGTGATCAATATGGTCTTGGTAATTCACAACTATCGAGACTGAGATTTATCCACTCGGCCGGCCTCACTTGTATAGCACTGGCCAATTAAGAGTCGTTAATTAGATTAATCACCAACTCCAAATTGCAACGTTGCTTGTTAGACGTAAATTGACATTATCAATCCACAAATACGAAGGTGTAGAGATACGCGACAGCATGCTAAAGTTTGTGTGGGCAATCAAAATGAGTCCAAAAGAGAAGGCGGTGCAAAGAGATAAAGTTTATAGAAGAATCAAGAATCTTCACATCATGAGCTTGATAAGATCAAGCTCGGGCATTTATACCAACTTAACCATAGTCCAACAACGTAAGCAACATCGAACCGACTCATCGTTATATAAACACAAGGCCCTAGCTAAATTATTGTCATCAGATGTAAGTTTAGTTAATCTGAATATATATGCACATATGGCTTGGTTTTTAAGCGACAATTTAAGGGAAAGAGGTACAGAATGGAAAAATGGATGGACAGCACGAACAATATCATCAGTCTCACTTCCTCCATTTCCTTTAGTTGCTATATTCGGCATCATCATCTTCTTCATGTCCCTCTCAAGTTCAATCCAGAACGAACAGAAACATCAAACTAACCAGGTAAAGTCGGGTTTCGAGATTTTACTGTTTCTAGTGGTCTTATTGATAATCATAGTGAGGCCGACAATGTCTTCTTCTTCTATGTTTGACGATCTACTTCCGAGACAACAAGACCAACATGACTTAATTTATGAAGCGGGGGGGTCGTCCTGGGGTGTGGCTTTGTGGGTTGTGTTGCTTTTGGTTATTATTTTGTACCTGCAGTCATCTGTTCATTCAGTCTCACTGGTTTGGACTTCTGTTGTTTGGACTTCTGTGGTAGTCATATTCTTAATCACTTCTGTATATGCATATATGTAAATTAACCAACTTGTAAATTCATGGTGTATAAATATATATATATATATTGTTAATCCAATGTTCAACACATTAAGCGTACTATATATTTCACATGACCGAGAGCAACCAGGTATTTAAACACAGTCGTTCAGTTTCCATTATGTTCGTTTGGATCTGATTCGGACCGTGTGTTAGATCGTTTATTTTTTATTTTTTTGATGTTCGATTTAAAGCCTAATTTTGTTATAGGGATAATTGGAAAATATCCTAAAAATGTATACCCGTTGGGAAAATGTCCTGTAAATTTTTTTTTATGGAAAACTGCCCCAACTTTATATTTTCCATCCTAGTACCGTTAAATAGTTAAATTGTGCAATCTTGACCTTATACATATGTGGGCCTTAAGGCGAGATTACCCTTATTTTTGGATTCCGCCACGTCTCCTAGGGTTAGATTAGGACGGCTAAAGGGTAATCTTGTCTTAAGGCCCACATATGCATAAGGTCAAGATTGCACATTTAACCATTTAACGGTACTTGGATGGAAAATATAACGTTGGGGTATTTTTTCAGAACTTTTTTTTTGCAGGACATTTTTTCAACGGAGTATGTATTTTTAGGTAGTTTCCAATTATCCCTTTGTTATATTCCATTTTAAACTATTTAAATCAGATGCTATTTTTATCTGACTCGTTTATTTAATTGAAGTAATTATTTTTTTAATAATTTTATTATTATTTTTAATCAAAGATGAATTAGGTACAAACGAGTCAGTTAAAGCCAAAAGAAAAATCAAACAACCGGCTGTTAGTTGAATTTTTGAAAAACAACAATTGAAATGGATCATATATAGGAACGATCGCGGGTTCAATTAAGCATCAATGTCACTCATTTGAACGTCTTGATCCCTTAAAGATCGGTTGGGGGCAGATTGTTAACTAAAAATCCCTCCTCAGTGAATATATTCTGAGTAGTCGATTAAAGGATACATCATTGAAATCATTACAAAAGTACACAGATCCAACAATTAGGCACACCGATTTTACAAGTAAATAATTCATTTGAAAAATAAAATATACAGCCTTAGCAAGAATTTCAAACCAAAAGTAATTAATATATGATGAACAGCTTCTGTTTAACTGATCAACCAGCCATCCTGGAAAGTAGATTGGTAAGAAACCATGACAAGCAATACAACAATACTCGCCGCGACAATCCACGGTTGGGCACCCTCAGACGGAACATTGTGGTGAGTCCTACGTCGCCGCTCGTATGGTGAACGCGCAAAAAAACGTTCCGGGTTCTCGATAGTTGAGAGCCACTGAACAATAATCAATATAACTATAGGCGAAGCTTTAACTACCCAACCAATTTGTTCTTCTGTTTCTTCAAGTACATCTTCATAATTATAGTACCAGGAAATACCTAGAAAGATTGAAATAACAGATAGAATTATGAGTACCGGATATGGCAGAGGATTTAAAGTAAACACTTGAAAAACAGAAGAACTTTGGCTATTTCTGTATGCCATTTATTGGTAAAGAAGCAGCTCCAGAAAAAAAATATGTTTAGAAAACTCATCAAACTGTTTGATTGATTTGGTGGGTAAATGTTTATGAAATTATACTTTATCTAGACCCTAGATCACATTTTTGATCGACTAGATTTTTTGCTAAATTATTGCTGAATCAATGTATAGGTCCCAGAGAATGAATAAGAGTCATAAGACTAATTAGATGCTGCAGCTTACTTGGTGGCTAAGAGATGGCCAAATTTTTCCAGTGAGACCCAGTTGTGAATTAAATTTGGGTAGTCCACAGAGACACGGAATTATTCTTGTATGTAGGAGTAGGTATGTGTTACCATCGGATTAATTTGATAATGGTGTTACAACTTTTAAGTTAAGGTATGGTCTTATCCAACATAAAGTTTTTGTGTTGCAATTCAGACAATAATTCTCTAGTCTCCGGGTCCGCTACAGAAAACTTTACCTGCACGATAAGTCGGATAAGTTCTGGCTTTTTTTAAAAAAAAATCTTTCAACTTAAATTAAAGTGTGACTACCATTTTTATGATCGTCAACAACCAAAACATTGTAGCGACCATTTTTATGATCGCCAACAACCAAAACTAAAGTAAAATCAACACACATAGATTTAACGTGGTTCGACAATGATTGCCTACATCCACGGGTAATGAAAGTTGAAGTTTCTATTGGAATTCTGGGTTACAATTGAAAATAAAGCGGAAAAAAACCTAGCTCTCGGGCCAAAAGTCCCCTTTTCTTTCACTCAAAAATTGTATTTAAAGGGATAAAAAAGATGACATTTACTAAAATTCCCCTTTGTCACATGTCAATAAAGTCTGCCACGTGTCGATGAAGATTCACCACATTCCGCCATGTGTCAAAGAAGATACACCATATTCCGCCATGTGTCGATGGAGTCCGCCACGTGTCCCTATTGATCTTATCTTCAAATGGTCGCAATCCAATTTTGGTGCGGACAAAGGTTGGTGCGGGCAAGAACTTCGGACAAGAGCTATGGACAAGCTTGAGTGGTGCGGGAAATGAAAGTGGTCCTGTGTTGCGGGAATGGTATGCTCCATGTTGCTGACCTAGCTCTTCACCATTTACAGACAAATCCATTGGGTGGCTTAAACTTGAACTTGGGCGGGAAATGAAAGTGGTCCTGCTGTGGGAATGGTGCGCTCCATGTTGCGGACCTAGCTGCATGAATGCTGCACTCCGGACTTGAGAGTGGTGCGGACTTGGGCTAACTTGGCTTCGGGAAATGATTTGCTTCTTTGTTGTTTGGCTCGGGAATTGTTGAGCAGACAAGAAATGGTACTAAACTTGACTTGCGGACATTGAAGAATTGAATGGGAAAATAGCTTGGCGGGAAGTATATCTTTTAAAATCACCACTTTTATGGTGTGAAATGTTTGACGCTGCTGCCAACTTGGGCTGTTGCGTGTCATGGGCTTGCGCTCGGTTGTTGTGTTTTGCTACCTGATTTTCTTGGAGCTGAGAATTGGTACTCACATAAAGTATGCTTAATGGATTTTTAATCTAATATTTCCGATGAGAAGATGGAAATGAGTATCACTATGTATGATGAAGCGAAGAAAGTACTTTACACAGGGGCGGAGCCTGGTTTGTAGTATAGGAGTGTAAAAAAAATTCTTCCTCATTGTTAGTAAATTAAAGAAGCACGACACGTGGAAGAGGATCAAGTT
>JAJJMC010007665.1:1287553-1347553 GCA_023531435.1 Papaver californicum
AATTTATGAAAAAGATGATTCTTTATTACTTAAAAGGATGTTTCTTTGTTATTCGTTTACATTTATTTAACTTGTATCCAAGAGTTTGATTGGTTGTTTAGCAAAAGGAATTTTTGGCTTAAACACTCATATTAATGGATGTAAAATAGGTTTGAAAGACAATTTTCATTCTAAAAAAAAAAGTAAAAACACCTTAAAATTAGGCTTGAAGTTGCATACCCTTGCTCAAAGCTAACTCCTCTCCTAATTTTACATATATTACAACAAGTGGATGATTAGTCACATGAAAATAGACACGAAAGAAAAACTATGTTGGTATTACAACATGATCATTATCTACTCCTCCAGAGCCAACACAAGTACTCATAAGAAGATGGACGTTTCAAGGTCTGAAATTTTACCACCAGAAGCTGATGTACAATTACTTTGACTCTGGATGTGTGTACTTTGATTAAGATTTTCAATGTCGATTTCGCATCTCCGATGTTTAGTTCAAAAGAATTTTGCATAGCATTTTTCTCGTGTTTTGATTTTTTTTTTATGGAGTCGCAAGTCTATGGGTTTAAACTCCTCGGGTTTTGAATTTTGTTTTACAAAGTGATGTAATTGGAAGCTACATATAGATTGTCTCTTGAGAAATATTTTGGTGTTTTGGTTTTTGCTAATGCAAACCTCCAGCATCACTATCAAAGGGTAATTTTCCTATTGAAGTCGTAAGTTTGCGGGTTCAAGCTCTCCGACAACTGCAGCAAGAAAGGGAAATGCTTTGGAAACTGTTGTTGACATACTATCCCTATCGAGATTTATTTTCATAATACGGTTTTGGTTTCTCAATCACCATTTGTCTTGTCGTTCCCTAACCTGAAATAACTTAATATTCATATTGTTCAAACTTAAGCTGACATGATTTGTTTTCATTGAGATTTGGCTGGATTGAGGGTTTGGTCAGGTGAAGCATGGTGCCTAGGGGGATACCCAAATTTTGTAAGGTCAAAAAATGAAAGGAACAAATTTGGTGGAGAACCAAGGAATAAAAGACTGTTGGAGAAAATGAACTAAGGACCAAGGGATCACTAAAGAACTAAGCTAACTAGCTCATTTTCATTTTTGTAAATGAATCTTTAGTCCCACATTGGAGAAACTAAAAATGATTTCTTTCCTTATTACCTAGAAAGTTGCTTCTAAGGGAGGGCCCTTAGGGATCAGAAGCTTTTGTGGTTGGGGGAGGACTAAGGCTATGGGGCTAGTTGGTGCAACCATGCTTTTCACACACGTGCGGTGCTTCGCACGGGCTCGGGCTCGGGTTCATGTGCGCGTGCAGCTTGCGGACTTACAAGTGCGGGTGCGGGTATGGGTGTGACTGTGGCTACTGCTGCGGGAATGAGTATATGGTTGCGGGTGCGGACGTAGCTAAGGCTGCAGACCAACCAAAACTTACGTTTTTTGAACATAATATATTCTCTTAAAAGAATATAAGACTAAATCAAATTTGTTTTAAATGTGGGGGCCTATGACCAGCCGAGATTTTAGGAGAGAATTATTCTTAACCGTTTTAAATCCGTTTTAACCATTAACTTCGTGCTTCATGCGTGGAATTGAATTTTAACCATAATGTCCGTGATTTATGCACGGAATTGATACCACGCTCTCATCTTCTACCTATAAAAGAAAACGAATTTCTTCATTAGCACTCACTCTAGAAGCAGCTACTATCCTGTCTTATTTTCCTCTCTTCTTGTTTTGTTTTGTACACTTTGCTCGTTTATTTCCCTTCCATCTAAATTGATGTTAAGTTCTAGAGGGTGACTAGTATTGTGTTTATACTAGTCATAACAGGAAGTTCTATCCTGGACACATCTCCTCTGTTGGGGTATAGCATCTCTCATTATTGAGGAGTACCCGAAGACTATTGTGTTAAGGACAATTTGCTGAGCAGGTGGCTCTGTCCATTGTATGTATCAATCAGAGATTTCTTAACCTTAACGATTTTTTCTGTTTAACGTTTTTGATTGTTGCAGATCCAACAAAGACTCCTGAATGATTTTATTATGGACAAGAATTGATTGATCTTCCTCTTAATGGAGGCTTGTATACTTGGTCTAACAAACATGAGGACCCACTTTTGTGCAGGTTGGATAGATTTTTGGTTTGTAATGTTTTTGATGCGGCTTTTGGATTTGCTACTCAAACGCATTAGTAAGAAAGATGTCAGATCATAATCCTCTTACGCTAGAAATCACTTCGGACATTAAGTACATATCTTATTTTAAAGTGGAGCATTGTTGGTTACATCACATGGATTTTTATGACAAGGTACAAGAATGGTGGAATGCTTTGGTTTTCTCAGGAACTCCAAGCTATATCTTCTTCAGAAAACTATAAAATTTGAAGTTTTTCTTGAAACGTAGAGTAAAGAGAATTTTGGAGACATTAAGAAAAATGAGAAGGTGTTATCTGATAATATCAAAAGATTAAACCTCGTTGAAGAGAGTGTTGCACTTTCTGATTTACAATTGGTGGAGAGAGTACAGGACGAAATAAAACTAAATAAGGTAAGAATCAATAGAGCAAGAATGGCTTACCAAAGAGCTAGAGTGAAAGGCTTCACTGACGGGGATAAGAACACGAGTTACTTTCATAGCATTGCCAAAAAAAGGAAAAGAAGTTGCATTACAAAGTTAGAGGTGAATGGGGTTGATATTTTCAATCAGGAAGTAATAAAGAACGAGATTCATCATTACTACACAAAAAGCTTTTCAATGCGACTTCAAGTGTTTGTCCTAATTTTCATAACTTGCAGTTTAATCAACTAGATAGAGATAAAGCAACTTGGTTGGAGAGACCTTTTGAGGAGAACGTGTTTCACGCAGTAAAGACTTGTGGAGCTAATAAAGCTTCGGAGTCGGATGGCTTCTCTCTAGAATTTTACAAGACTTGTTGGAACATCATTAAAGCTGATCTATTGACAGCCATTAATGAGTTTTACTCAAAAGAAAAAATGGACTGGAGACTCAACATGTCTTTTAAAGCTGGTTCCAAAAAAAGAAGATTTTGTAACCACCAAGGATTCCAGGCCTCTTAGTCTGATTAGCAGCTTCTACAAGGTAATATCCAAGCTCTTAGCTGAACGTATGAAGATTGTTATGCCAAGTTTAATTTCCAATGCTCAAGGTGCTTTTATTAAGGACAAGAAAATACTAGATGGAATCCTGGTGGCTAATGAATGCATTGATAGCATAATTGAACAAAAAATTCCTGGCATCATATGTAAGATTAATACGGAGAAAGCATTCGATAATGTTATCTTTGTTTGCGATTTTATAGAAAAATGGCTTCGACGAGAAGTGGATTAGATGGATTAATTGGTGTATAACAGGAGCATACTTTTTAGTCCTGGTAAATAGAGTGGCAACTGATAGAATAAAGTCATCTAAAGGCATCAAACAGGGTGATCCTTTGACACCATTCTTATTCCTTTTAGTGGTAGAAATTTTATCAAAACAAATTAATGAGGCTGTGAAGGAGCAGAAAGTATAAGGTTTTCAGGTAATTTATGGAGGATTGATGTTTACTCACTTACAATTTCCTGATGATACTATTGTTCTTCTAAATGCTTCTAAGAATGAAATAAGAAGACTTCATGTTATTTTTATGGTCTTTGAGGTACTAATTGGACTAAAATTAAATCTGGACAAGAGTGTGATGACTATCACGCACAGATTAAGGAGCTAGCAATGGAGTTGAGATGTAAGATTGATTTTCTTCATATTAAGTATTTGGGCATGCCAATTGGTTCATCTAGAATAAATGCTACAGTTTGGGAGAATATTATAGAGAGAACGCATAAGAAACATGCGCCGTGGAAAAAGAAATTTTTAAACAAAGCTGGAAGAGTCACTTTAAGAAAAAGTTCTTTAGTAAGTTTACCTACTTACTTCTTGTCGATGATCCATATGCCAGTTTCTGTAGAAAAGAAATTGAACAACATCATAAGAAAGTTTCTTTAGGGGGAAGATAATGAACACGGGAAGATGAGCTGGATTGCGTGGAATAAAATTTTGCAAGCCTTAGAAGAAAGAAGAGTTGGGTATAAGGAATATAAGGCCAGTTAATAGATCTTCAATGGCCAAATGGCACTGGAGAAATGCGAAAGAGAAGGAGGCCTGGTGGAGAAAGATTATTTGTGAAAAAACAAAGTCAGTCGCAAGTTTTTAGGCACCAGCTATTACTAAAGAGACAATTGGTAGGAGTATTTGGCAAATTGCTAAATCAAAACAAGATATGCACAAGTGTGTGGGGCTGCAAGTTATGTATGGAAGAAGCATTAAGTTCTGGCAAGAGTGGTGGGTTATGAAAAAATCTTTAGCAAATAAGTATCCAAGGTTATCCAGAATTAGTACTCATAAACAAGCTTCAGTTGCAGAAGTAAAGGAAATGAATTGGAACATTTTGTTTAAACGAGCTCTGGATCCAGCTGAAAAAATAGATCTTCTAGAATTAGAACATGATTTGAGAAATGTTAGGCTAACCCCTAGTGAGTATTAAAAGAATGGTAGGGGAGTTCATATCTAGAAAATGATATACAATTCTGTCTGAAGATTCGGAAAATTGCAACTTCTACAAGTTATGGGGAAATAAGTTAATACCTCCTAAGGTTTCTTTCCTAATCTGGGCCACTTTACATAAGTTTATTCCAACAAGGTTGATGCTACAGCGTAGAGTGATTGACGTAGCTTCTAATTTTTGTGTATTGTGCAACAGGAAGGAGTCGATAAAGCACATATTTCTACATTGTCACGATTTGGAATTATTTTATTTCTTCATGGAAGTTTAGATGGGTTATGTCAGGAACAATTGAAGATCAGTTGAAAAGATGGAGGATGGATAATCTATCCTTCAAGAATAAGGATATATAAAAGATATTACCCTATGCTATCATATGGGAACTTTGAAAAGAAATAAACTCAACAACTCACGGGGGAAGAACTAAGATGTAGAGCTCATGATTTTAGCTATGAAATAGGATTTAGGATTTATGTCTTTGGTGCTCTCAAAAGACATGTTTCTGTTTTTCAAATATTATTTCAGTAGTAGAATACAGTGAACTATTATTAGATTTGGGAGAATCTGGATAAGGATATCTCACTCTTTCTTGTATACATCTTTTCCTTTTTAATATATATATCCTTTTTATCAAAAGAGAAAAAAAAAAACTTAACATTGAAATGAAGGGTACAAATGGAACTAATCCATCCCTGCTTCGGTACATATTGCGATAAGTACCTGGCCTTGTCCTTGGTCCTGATGGAAGAAAAAGAATCATAGAGCTTTCGACAATAAATCGCTCACAATCACAAAGATTATCCAAAAGATCAAACATACTATTGTTTTTTGGCTATACCTTCAACCTGAATTTCAGTACTCGCTTAAAGAATTCATGATCAATTGGACGAATGTGGTCTTCGAACCACCTTAAAGCTATTAGTGTGCTTGTTTTCAGAATTTTTTGGTTTTATTTCATGCTTGTTGCTGAAGTTTTATATCTTTTTTATGGGCATTTTGTTTTGGAGTGATTATTACATCCCTACATCTTTTTTAGCATTTTGTTTTGGAGTGATTATTATATCACTCTTTAACTAGTAATTTGTAATTGTATCTACTAGCAATGATTTCTGTCCGATATCCAATTTACGTTCAAGTAATCTATAATTCAAGTAGTTTAAAATTCAGCTAATGCTGATAACTAAGTTGTGAAATTGGTTTTTAAGAGTTTTCCTAGAATAGAATTAAGGCGTGTTTATCCCAACTTAGTTATCAACAGCAGAATTATAGCATTTGCAGCACTATCATCATCATTGCCATCAGCAGCCTCCTCAACTTCTATCTAAGATTGGATCATGTTCTATACACAATGCAACGCATCTCTTTTTCTGATCCCTACTTTCTGATTGCTTCTTAAATTTATCACGATCCTCTATCAATGCAAAACCAATTAGATTTCGACACCAATACCAAATATGTAGAGGCTGTTGATGAACTTCTAACGTGGCTGTCCATCAATATCGCTAGAAAAATAATAAGTCCCAAATTGGTTTTTATTTGTGACTGCCCATATTGGTGATACAAAAAAAATAGTTCAATGACAAAGATAAATACGAGTAAGGACCTATTTTGGTCACTGAGTCAAACTCAGCCCTATGTCTTGTCCACATTGAGTAAAACGAAATCTTCATAATCCAAAATGAAGTGGATTTATATGTATGGAAAGCTACTATTAAAACACCTCCAGATTAAAATAAAAAAGGTATTTATCAGCGAAACATCCCACAATTATTCGATATTGGCTTTCCATGAATCAGACAAACACGAAAAAAATCAAGTTCTGTCCGGGATTATGAAAGCCTTTCCTTTTCAAAACCTCAGAATTAAGAAGAACAAAGCTAGACCCATAATTACACTACCGAATTACAGTACATATACCTAAGTTTGGATTTATATTTATCCATGTTTTATATTCTTGAATAGACTATACAATTACAAAGTGACAGATGATCATAGAAAAAGCAACAGATTAATCAGATATCGAAGTTGTTTGAGGGAGATCAGAAGTGGTTAATGTTTATCGACACTGATTATTCAGAAACACGGACCAATATATTGTTCATCATCTCAGCCCCAAACAAATAACAATCTAAGCTTTCTGTATCAGAAATTCGAATTAAAAAAAACAATTTTATTAGATCTGAGGAAGATCAGAAGTGGTTAAGGTTTATCGACATTGTTTGTTCAGAAACACGGACCAATATATTGTTCGTCATCTCAACCTCAGACCATAATTTGATTAAAGAAGAAAAAAAAAAAGTCATAAATGTTTTAGATGAAAAAAAAAGGAAGAACCATCAGAGACTTAAATACTAAGAATCACGGAATCTTAATTCCAATTCATATTGTTGCAGTTATATTTTCATCACTTGGATTCTTCCTCCTAATCAATAAAACTTAACACAAACAATCAGATGATAAACGAACAAAGAGAGACTAGTCTCCGGAAAAACATATATTTTTTAAGTTGGAGAAGACGGAGAAGAAATTTTACAATGTGGGAATTACTGAAGAATACTAATTTATAGGTTTAAAATAGCTGAAGAAACCCTAATAAGCGCCGCTTTTGGACCTCAGCTCACTAGGGTTTCTTTGGAAACGGCCAACTTTGACAAGTCTGACTCGGGTCATATTTAATACCGGGCCAATTTTCGTTTTTTTTTTTTTTTTTTTTTTGGCTAAATTGGATATGAAATCGGGAAAATGGCATCCCTCTAATCAAAATCGTACTAATCAACCACTTTTACTAACAAGTGATAAAAAAGATTAGGTTCAACTTGCTGATATAAATCGTCCATGAAATTTCTTAAATATTCTTGGTCATGTTAACTTTAACTAATTTATATTTGTTTATCAGACCTGAATAAACTATACATGTAATAGAACTTAAATGTGTAAATTCATCTTCTTCTTCCATGTTATGTGAATACGAGGGAGAAAGAGGGAAAAGGTAGAGAAATTAGTTGATGAGTGAGTTTTAGTTGTTGGAGGCAAAGTTAGAAGAAGAAAGAACAGAACCAGACTTAGTTAACCTTGTTGTGTAGGTTGTAGATTTCTTCACCTAGTCAATAATAAATGACCATTGAGTAGAAATTATCCTAATTGAATTTAGAAAGATAAATAATTTTATGACGAAATTAAATAAATAATAGAATAATTATTTTGATTAAAAAAAAATCAAAAGACAAACAAAATAATTAAGGAAAAAGATAAATATGTTGTATTGTTATTATTAGGATAGGTATTGATATATGCCATTAGTGTGTGGTTTTTAAAGAAAATAAGAAGAAAAATAACTTAAAGAGTTGTAAGCATAAACTAGTAAAGATGGGATAAGAAGGTGGAACTAGATTTTTTTAGAGAAGAAGAATAAGAAGGATCAAATGGATTTTATAGGTAGGATGTAAAACCCTTTTTTCTATATTTTTCTTTGGGTGTTTATTTTGTATGATTTGTATTGTTAGGTTTTTGTAATTTATTTGTAAGTGGGTATGTTAAGGAATGTATGCATTTAGAGAACTAGTTATGTCCCTGAAATTGATTGAATAAATGAATCATGTTTGATAATTTATGGGTCAAAGAATTATGCAATGGAAGGATTGAATAAATAAACCGTGAAATTGAGTGAATGAATCAATCATGTTTGAAATTGTGAATATGGTTGTTTCGGGTTGTTATTGATTGAATGAATTCTGTTTATAATGTCCCTGAGATTTGATTGTAAGGAATGAGTTTAAGTTTTTATTTCAAGCTATCAGTGGAAGAATTGTCAACAATCTGACCAAATAACACTTATTGACTTGTTAGTCGATGAATCCTGGACGACTGCAATATATGTGCAATATTAATTTATTTGGGTACATGTCATCACAATTATGCTAATTTAAATGGGTAAATGTCAGTAACTTTTACTAGTCGTCCAGACACTGACGACCATGATTTTTTTTCCTGAACAATTTTCTTCCAAAACTTTTGGTAGTTAGCAAATCTTTGACGAATAAAACCTTTGGTAGTTGTCCAGACACTGACGACCATGAAATATTTTTCCTGGACACTTTTTTTAAAAGTAAATTTGGTAGTTGGTGCATCCTGGACACTTAACCTTGTCTAGTCGTTCATACTACGACGACCATAAAAAAATTATCCTGGACATTTTTGTTACAATTTTTTTTTGGTAGTCGGCGAATCCTAGACAACTGCAACCTTTGTGCAATGTTAATTTAGTTGGGTAAAAGTCAGATTTGTAGTGTTATATTTATGTTTTACCATAAATTTGGTTTGGTTGGTAATATGTTAAATGTTTTAGTTAGTTGTTATTAAGTGTTTTTTGTTATGTTATAGATGATGATGTCCCTTGTTAATTTATAAATATTTTTTTACATTATAAAAATAGATGATGATAAAGGATATTTTTTAGAATACTTTATTTAATGCTATAAGTATAAGTGTTGCTTTAGTTATAAACAAAAACTATTTTTTGAATTCTTAAATATATGTATCAGGTAATACTTTAACTTTGTGGGTGTTTAGTTAATGTTATATTGTCGTCTGGTGGGACGATAAAAGAAGCATCTACAAATGATCCATAATATAACAGGGAGTCAATTGTCAATAAGTTCCCGGAAAGGTCTTCACCTCCATGATTGTGCTTGACTTTACGAAGCTGGTGTAGTAATCCTTCAAACTTAACCAGAACAAGATCTACAAATTCTACTCTAGGGTGTTTGTCAGCGTAGGGATATTTGTGTTTGTTGATATATCTTATTATGATACCATTGGAGATCTAGTTGTGAAAGATCCTAACGGGTTGAACAATGTCTTACAATTCTGACCCGTCGATATTGTTGGCGATGATATCTTAGCTCAATCATATGGTAATGTTACAACCAATGAGATCCATTGTTCCTTCATAGATTTAAATGTACCTTTAATGTCGAACCAATTGTCATGTATCCGTCATCTCTCTTTAGAGCGATTGTCCAGATGTGTATAATTGATTGTGTTATATGGCACTTAACTTATCACATACTATTGTTTACTTACAATTTCATATGGCATTGTCAGTGTTCCACATGTTACTGTCACACCTGTTGAGGAGTCGCGTTTAACCAGTTCAGAGGGAGTGTATTGTTCTCCTCCTCCGGTTGTTGGTCTCTCTGCTCATGATGGATGTCATGTAGCCTATCAATCTCAACACCCCGAGCCCACCGATAGGTACGCTTGACTTTTTAATTTAAAAGTGAGAGTATATATATTTTTGTTATACATTTATAGAGTACTTTTCCCTTGTGCCCGGTTGTATAAGTCGTTAGACATTTTCCGGTATGAAAACATGGGGGGTTCCTTTGTAGAAGATCTTCTTGCTGCATGAGAAGTCTCACAAACCACCGGAACCTCTAGGTAACAAACCAAACTGGATATAAGTTAAATGTAGTTTGCCTTTAGGTGTAACTTTTCCTGAAAATCACTATTGTTATTAAGTCTGGTATTAATTCCAATGAATATACGACAATTGATGCGTCTAATACGACACTTGGATTTAAGTTTTTCTCCGATGACATACCGAGGCATCGCGAGCCGGATAATGAAGGATATAATAGGTTACCCTTACACACCCTTTATAAATTTTCCTTTAAGACATAGTAAGTAAGTTATAACATTGTTGGGTTAATTGTTGGTCCTCCCATAATGTCTTGCTTTCGGTCCACTTGAATGAGAATATTGCATGGACAAGGATGGACCAGACTCTAAGGATGAGGGTCTTGCAAACATAGAAAGTGGTGTTCGTTCAGATCTCGTATTAGAAACGAATATCATTTCTTAATAGTTTGAAAAAACATATTGATGTTTCGGGAACAACTATAACGGGTGACATATTGTTGCCTATTCCTGTACCAACTGTTCCTGATATGTTCAATAACCACCATTAGTGGGACAAAAATGGCTTTGGTTGTTGAGGTATCCATTTTTTTGGCGAATAAAGGGTCTGGTACTTCGATTCGTCCAGTAATAGCTGAGTTGGATATGGATGTTGTTGATGACTACTCGGTTGACCCCAATGATGATGGTTTGGTGACATTGAATCCTCTTGGATTTTTTAATTTGGGTGTCAATGGCCCCCTTCTAGTTTAGAAGACTTATATGTTGGTATAGTTTTCTCAAACTGTGCCAAATTTTTTGAAGCCGTAGCTGGAATACACATCAAGGGCTTGAGACAGTATGTTCCTAAGAAGACTGCGCCCGAGAGGTTTAGTGCCAAGTGCAAGCATGCCACAAGTGGTTGCTTATGGTATGTCCAAGCAAATAAAATGGGAAATCTTGATGCATTCCAAATAAAGAAATATGTACCACACCACTCATGTAGTGTTCATCGGTGACACGGTGAAACGGGCCACAAGAATGCATCTGTAAAATGGATTGCTTCAAAAATTGAATGATATGTACTCGAGAACAAGGAAATATCACAAGACTTTATCAAGTTGTTCATGAATGATGTTCAACATATAGACATATCTAACGCTAAATCAAAACGTGCACGGTCATCTTAGAGAGTGTGTTTGGAATCTTCTATAAGTTCTTTAGCTTGTTACCCAAGGTTGTTTCCCAGATAACAAGCCATAATGATGGGACATTCACAAAACTAGAAATAGTGGATGTAAAATGTGTTTCCATTTTTTGGGCGTTTGGTCCTTCCATAAATGCTTTTAGAAATAATTTTCGTCCAGTTATTGCAGTTGACGTGACACACCTCTGTAGTTGTTATTCGGTCACCCTACTAGTCGCCTGCGCCCAGTATGGAGATAATGGTGTTGTACCAATCGCATATGCTATTGTAGAGAATGAGAGTAAGGGTTGTTGAATGCGGTTTCTGAATTTATTGTGGCTGCATGTTATTGACCGTTACAAGAAGATTAATGAATTTGTTGTAATAACCGACAAGGGGACTGGGTTACTTGGGGCCATAGATGAAGTGATGCATGTAAAACATATATTTTGCGTCCTTCATTTCATGGAGAACTTCTACAACACATTTTGTGATGTAACTGTTTGTGAGTTTATATGGATTGCTGTTATAACGTCTCTTCCTACGAATTTCAAATACCATTTAGGAGAGATCCTTAAAGTACAACCTAAGGGTGCAGAATGGATCCTTAGTCACAACAAGGAACAATGGACACAAGCTTTTTTACCTTTGAAAAGATGGGGTATTTTCACAACAAACATGTGTGAGAGCTAATGCTCAACTTAGAATTGCTCGGTCCTGTCAATTTGCTGCACTTGTACAAGCAACTCGTGTCAAAGCAGTAAAATACTTTGCTACCAGAAATGCGATAAGTTTTACCTGATCCAAAAATATTACTAGGTATGCGTCAAAGAAATTGGTGGAGGTAGTTCGTAAAACCAAACAATGTATCCCGACTAACAATGGTAACAACAAGTTTTCGGTAGACCATTTGGGAGCACTTTACAGTATGGATCTTGTATTGTGGACTTGCACTTGCCTTCAGTTCCAAATTGTTAGGATTCCGTGTGTACACGCATATGTTTCTATAATGCGACTAGGAGGGATTTTGCTAACTATTACCATGATTGGTATTCCATGGATAACTACAGGCGCACCTATGCTAATACATTTGTAACTGTTGAAGGTTACTCCAAATGGCCGTTAGATCCAACATATGTGTACATTATTGCGTTGGCTTAGACGAAAAAGACAGTTCAACCATTGAAAAGGAAGAGGACCGAGTCTCAAAGTGTTCTGAGGGTTACAGTACGATGCTCTAGTTGTGGTGTAGCTGGTCATAATCTATTGGGTTGTAATAGTTTTCCTATCCCACGTCCGACTCGGACGTAGTGTTTGGGGCATGATGCCTATCCATTAGGATGTAATGTGAACGATGATAAATATATGGTAATATTTTTTGGTGTTATATGGACTATCCAGTTATGACGACTCCAAACTAATGTTAAGTTATTTTATTTTCATGCAATGAATATACATCTCTATTTTCTATCGTGTTTAACGTAAATATAACATCTGTTTTTCAGATTACATTGATGACTCATCCTCCCTTTCGTGACTTTAAGCGGATGCGAAGATGTATTTTCTCTCAGTATCGTGCACCATGTACCTGCAATAGGGATAGTTAACCCTGGTGAAAGTGATACTAAAATTATTATTCTATGTAGATATGAAGTTGTGTTAGTAGGTTGCATTGGTATTGATCATGAGTTTTCCTGGTTTTCGTATGAGTTTGTGGTTGTCGAAATAAAGTGGTTATTTAGTTGTACCCTATTGTTTCTTTCATAATTTTTTATTGATAAATTTATTTGATGTTACCTTCCTGAAATTGTGTGTTTGGAATTTGAATAGTTCAAATGTTACTGTTCTCATGATTGTCGATACCATCTTATATTGAGAAATCCTCGAATGACTAGAGTGCAGAACTGTGTGTAGTGTAAACTGTGAGTAAAATTTGTACCCAGTTAATTTATATTACAATATTAGGTCGGGAGATGTTAATTTTATTGGGTAAAACGCCCATTGTAGACTTATACAAATTGATATTTATTATTAGATTTGTGGCACAACTCAAGGGAACAACGTGTCAGTGTGGAAACCTGAGTGGGTTTATTTCATGATAAGGCGGGACCAACCTAAACATTGGTATTGACATGATTGTATTTAACGTCCATGTGCTTTGACAAAATGATTTCACTGTTTATTTGCTTTTGACAAAATAATTCCACTGCATACTATGCTTGCTTTTGTAACATTGGATACCTAAACTTGCTACTGCCCACTATGTTTTTTTAGATTTTCAAACATTGAATGACTGTACCTTCTTGAATGACTAAACTTCCTTTAAACATTGATTGACTACAAACTACAAATTAAATGACTAATCTCAATGGCTACACGATAAAATTTAATGAGTACACAACCTTTATAGGACGCGTGGTTCTTGTTTTCTAATTCCCTCATAAATTGGTGAGGACATGTTTAGTAGAAAAAGTGTAGGCTCAATACTGAACCAGGTTATCCTCGTAAATAGTATAGTTGATAAGTTTGTGGTCTATTGTTTTTTAAATGTTTATATATTTTTGTTGCACATTTACATTACTCTTAATTGGTGGTATTGTATACATTTGTTATGTTAGCAGACAAAATGGTTGGGGGGTTGATTTGGTGGTCGACGATCTTTGAGAGATTTTAACGAAGATGAATTAGCAGCAATCTTGGACAACTACTGCCCGATTAAGGAACAAAGTACTTCAGATGTCATTCCTTCTACACACATAACTTCATCAACAAGCACGGGAAAAATTTCTAGCTATTTCAACTCGAATGACTTCAAGAAAAAATCGTTGTTGTCGATCTCACCCCATGCCCAATGGTAAAACAAAAGAAGGGTTTTCTTTCAAAGTCCCCCGGGGGTTCAACAAGCTGATGTAAAATTCCTGGTACTGCAGGAGATTGAAGAACTTTAGAAAACCTTAAATGTAGGAGCAGAACAATTGGAGAGTTGTAGGTCAGTACACAAGTCACGCAACAATTAGTAAGAGATGAAACCGAAGGTGTTAACGATATCCAATTCCAATTTCACCCTTGGCTTGTTACACAACATTTTTATTTAGAATGAATAACGGGGTTGGGGTCCATTCTTAAAAGATTGGCAGTCGAACCCACCTCGGAATACCCTCGCCTTGTTGTTTTGGTAGAGGAGCTAAAAGCAAATGGTTTGGGTGATTTAATTTTAATGGTTAATGTAATTGTTGTAATATTGTTTTCTTAACTACAATTTGTGTTACATGCTCTAAAGAGTTCCGGTTCTATGCCAATCGAGTCCTAATGTTATTTTCCCTATTTCAGGATTATAGTGGTAAAATGGGGGCAAACATGCACAGAAAAGTTGCTGAACATTTACAGTATGGAAAACAGATAAAGGTGGGTCAGTTACAGTGTTAAAAATGTTGTAATTTTTCTTTTAGGGAAGAAAAATTTTTACATTAACATCACCCTCCTTAATGTCGAAGAGGTATATTTATGGCATCTTTTATCTTTAATGTATGTAAATTCTATAGAGAAGGGGTAAATCTATTAACGTGGTTATTTAATATACATGTGTTTTGTTTTGTATAATTTATTCCATGGGATTGGGTTCCTACAGTCGGAGGCCGTATATGACTCAATTTGTCTTAAGTTTGTTCCGGTGAATTTGAACGTTTTGATTCTTTGGTTGGCAAGGCATGCAATGGCAAAATCCAGCAAGATTTGGAAAGGATAAATGAAACATCGGTTATTTATACGTGTAATTTATTTATTTTATCATTCTATTTTCTTTTATGTTTTCGTAATTAAAGTTTAGGATTCTTAAGTAATGTATTATATTTTTTTAACATATATGAAAGATGTTTTTTTTTTCATTTTAAATATTCAACTGTAATGATAACTGAAGTCTGAGAACCTCTCATATTTGATATATGTTCCTTTAAGTCCCGTCGATTGGTGTCGTAATGGGTCTTGTCAAAAGAAAATAATTGATATTTTGACACTCAGATAAGTTATAAGATTGCAACTTCATCTTTACATTTCTCTAAAAATAAAATAAAAGGTAAGTTGGGAAGCCGACAACAAAACCAACTAAATTAACAGTACACATTTGACATTCCAATAAAATATAACATCCAAAAAAAAAACTGCACTCTCCATATCCATTGGGGTTACAACTTCATTTGTTAATATATTATATAGGATAGGTGTGGGTTCCTATGTAGTGTCTAAAAGTTTATTTATCATTTCACCATTATTAGTACACATGAAATAAAGGTCTACAATAGTTATTGTCTTCAATACTTGATATATGTTTTTTCCTATAAATAGATAAACAATTGTATTACAACTACATCTCATTCTAGTTGTAAATATTTGACAACACCATCCATACCATCATCACTTTTAACTTAAATGATAAAAGAAACGTCAATGGAGCCTCACAATAATGTACCTCCACCACCACCCAATGCTGAAAACTCTTTTCTAAAGATTGTAATGGGCATCAAATACTTCAGCGAATCAGTAGAAGTAAGAAATGGTACTCCCCAATTTTTCCAGATGTCTAACCTTTATGCTCCCGATGGCTTGGTGCTATTAGCATTTGCCTCTGATGACATGAGTGCTTCTATTTGCACAAGCATCAAATTTGGCATTTTCATCGAGTCACGATAGTAAGGCCATTGTTAGTACCTGATGCCAAAGAATTTAACCGGGCGATTATTGCATTTGAGATAAGTTCAAGTTGCTCTTTATACCAGTGGATATTCTATCTAGGAGCTTTGATATTTATTCGTGGACATTATGGAAGAGAGTGGCACAAAAGTATGTTCTAGATATATATGTTGTATAGCCAGAGAACATCTGCGAGGAATTTCAACAAGCGCCACTGAGGACAAGGTTGCACTATACTAGTGGTAAATCCATATAGGAGCTGTCCAATCAATATTGTTTCGATATAAAAGCGGTACTGAGTTGTACAATACGGATACGCAAATACTGGGTTGCACATTAATATATTAAATGTATATAAGATACTAAGAGTTCAATTGGATGAAACTCTAGCACATAAATACATAAACATGCACTAGGGATCAATATAGGTCATTACCGCTGGAAGGGTCTATACAGTTTAGATTCTTGCTAAGCGTACAAACTATATATTTATGATACTGGACCAGAAACAACCCTTACAACAAAAACTCACCATCAACAATAACTCGTAAGAAGAAATGAACGTCCATGTAGATTTAATGTGTTTTTTAACAGCTTTGTAGCTCATTTTACCTTTAGTAAATCATTTTCCCCAAGGGGAAATTTTCCTAATTTAAAGCATTTTCTCCGATTGCAAATTATGAGTGGGATAATAATCCTGGCTAGTTTGGGGCCTACGAGAATTATTTTGGTCCTACCACTAAAAGACAAAATATGGTCATTCTGAAGTAAATGCCAAAAACCCTTATCCACTATTTATGTCAATGCCTAATTTACCCCATGATTAATTAGTATTTTTTAATTGTGTTAGTTGTGAAAACAACTAATGTTAACTAATCATCAAAAATAACAATAATCTAAAAATAAATATAAATATTTGAAGTTAATCAACCCAAAATTGTTGGATACGAAGGATGACGTATGCCGATCCTGGGTTGGTGTTCTTCGTGATTGAAGAACATAGGAATCGGTGGATGTTTCCATTCACAAAGGACGATTCCAACAATCGTTATATGTGAGTGTTATTATGAAACAATTCCCGGATACTTTCATAAATGACAAATTTCACATTGCGTTACATAGTTCTGGATAATAGCATATTTCATCACATGATCTAGTACGCGTATTATTGAAGCTCGCATATTAATACATCGTTGATGAACCTCCGAGCACGTTGGTTCAACATGGCGTATTCCCTTGCGTGCATGAATATCCTTTTCCCGTTTCGAATTTTCCATAGGCTATGGAAACGTTGGACCTGAAATTATTAAATCGATTACACGTTAGTATGCGAACATCAAGCGATGAGAGAGGGATAAACATGACGAACTACTCATTTTCTCGCTATTAGAAGCTTGAGGATGATGCTCGTGAACCATTCTTCTAATTTTACGGAACTCTCGTATTTTACTTTTGATGATGCAGAATCTAGAAGCTAGGTATCTCTATTTGTGATGATTAGGGTTCCCGATACGGTCATAGAAGAATTTTGTGACTCTCTTCCAAACCATCGAATAAATTTCAAACGGACGTTCACGGAAGACGGGAATGAACGACTTGACGAGCTCCAGTTATTCATCTGGTTTCCCTTCCATCTCCCCGACTCTATTCGAGTAATGGATAAAGTGGGAGTGAGTAGGAGGTATAAGTTTGGGGCAAGTTGTGCCAGGGATAGAGGTCCTTTTTATATAGACGAAGTCCCAACGACTATTTTTTTTCTTCAAAAAACTCGAAATTTGGGTGAAATATTCTGCAATAATCGTTTGTTATGTAAGTACACGTCAAACAATTCAATGTTATCGAAAATATCAAAATCTAGGCTGGCTGAAATCGTTATATATATAGCTCCATATCAAACGATTCTAAGCTTTAAAAAAAAAATTGGCATGTGATTAAACCTTATAATTGCTCGATATGGTTGTCCACATCGAACGTTTATATCGTCAAAAAACAACAGAAAGTTTTGTTTTTCCTCCGCTTAGAATTGTTTTTTATAGATACCAGCATCGAACGATTCTATGCTAAAAAACCACCTGAAATATTGGCATTCCCTCTACTTAGAATCGTTACATAATGATGCCCACATCGAACGATTCTATCGTCAAAAAACAACAGAAAGTTGGGTTTTTTTCTCTACCTAGAATCGTTCAGTATGAACGTTGATATCAAACGATTCTGAATACCTGGAAAAAGTTCTGGTTTTTATGTTCAAAATCGTTTGTTATGTTTTTCCACGTCGAACGATTCCTGCAATAAAAATATCCAGAGTTCCAATGATAAATTGGAACAAATTGTAGTTCTTTTGTCGCGTCTTACCATACAACGATTTCAAAATCAAATGAATCCGTTCTTTCATAAACTAATAACCTAATTATCCATATGTTTAAATCCGAATGACAAATATAAATTAAAGACATAATTATCCAAAGTGAAGACCCATTACTTTGAAAAACAAGAAAACATTCATTCAACCACATCACCGCCTTCCCCACGACCACGAACACCTCGACCTCGTTTGGGAGGTCCTTGTCCACTGCTTGATTCGCCCCGAACATCCTTTCTCGCTCTTGGTTTTTTTTGTTGGCGCCGGCTTCGCCGCTTCCCCAAACCTAGCACCAGCTTGTTCATTTTCCAGAGCCTGGTATTCTTCAATCTTCGCCTGATTCGCCAAAACATGTTCTCCTCTCCCGTTACACATTTCTGCTTGGTTGATCATGTACGTGATTCGTCTTCTCTGTTTTTATTTCAAACAACAAACAAGCTACAACTCATTCTAAACCCTTTTAACATACCATAAGAGACCACAACATGTACCAGAACATCGAGAGCTCTATCCCGGTCATTGATCAAGGGCCTCTTGTATATTCGTATCATACGAGTGTGAGAAACGTTGAGGTACCACGACATATACGCCATGATGGCTTCAACATCGAACTCAGCATGCCTACCCATTTCACATATATTAGCCGACCTATTCTCCCAAATAGTTTGAGTTGGTAAAGGACTATGGACAACCTCAATATCATTATCAAGGGAACTACATTTCTCATTGTTAAATTTGAATGTGACTTCATCAGGGATCTTCTGCACAACACCACATTGCCTTGCAACTCTTGTCGGGTTGTACATTATATAGCCTCTGGGGTGAAAAAGAGGTCCATGGTAAATTTGTTCCGGGCACCCAACCATCTTTCCGTCCGTAAATGCTTTCTTGTAATAGTTGAAGACCACATCCTTCGTCGTCAAGTTGTCCAGTCGCCGCCTCAGCTCAAGGACGTCCTTCTCCTGATTTTTCGTCTTGCCGTTGAAGGAGTATTTGCTTCCAAAAAAATCAATATCCCATTTTCCTTTATCACTGGCCCTCTTAGCAAACTATGAGAAGTGCAAGTATATCCACACTTGCATCAACGTAGGAATATAGATGAGAATATGAATAGTAAGACAAACAAAGCTCCATAACTACACCCCTTGAATTACCTGGAGAAGAGACACATTCCCTCCAATTTGTGTCATGTCTACTCTAGTACACTTTCTCATCTCGTTCAACAAGTATGCAAGGCAAACAGTGCCCCAAAAGTAGTCGCTGACTTTCTCCAATGGTTGAACTAACTGGATGTAGTTGGCGTTCACCCGAGAACCGGAAATATCAGAGAAAATAACAAATCCCAGGATGTAGAGAATATATGCGGTGGCGATAGCACTGACACGATGCGGGGTCATATGACCACTCTTATGAAGACCCACTTATCCGAGAAATCATCCCTAAGGTGGCTGAGACGGAAAATTCTTTATTTTTTTCTCTTTCACCACCGTCATCTTCGTCGTGGTCTTGTCCGCATCCCAACCAAAACACCTCAGAGGTGAACTTGTAGATGTCCTTCCAATCTACCCTATTTTGGTAGTTGCCCCCCCCTCACGGATTTACCTCCCACGCTCAGACCCGTGATCAACTGCACATCGTTTGTGGTTATTGTCATTTCCCCAAATAGAAGATGAAAAGTATTCGTCTCCGCGTAATATCTCTCGAGGAAGGCAGAAACAAGGGGTTTGTCATACCAAACCTTGGAGTTATTCACTCCATACATCAACCCCGTTTTTTCGACGATCTCTTGTACTTGGGGTGCTTCTCCATCCAGTGGCCATAACTCCATTTTGATGAATGACGATTTGTGTTTTGGAAGACACACGACATCGGTATGATCCTAAATGACATATCACGACAAATTAGAAAGTGCATTAAGCTAAAATGAAAGTAGACAGTATATACAATAAGATTGAGATACTTACCATGGTTGAACAGATCTTAGCAGCCCAACTGTGCTCGTACCCCCATAGCAACTGTCCCCCGTCACCCGATAACCCATGAATGGGCTCATCGGGACCGCGACTTAACAATATGTCAGGCTTTGGAAAGTATGCCCCTTTCTTCTTCCTTCCTGGCGCTGCATCTTTATCTCCTTCCTGTTCTTATGGGTTTTCTTGTGGTTGTCGTGGTGGTGATCCACCTCCTCGTTCTTCTCCGTCACTGCTCTCCCTAGCTTTCTCTTCACCTGGACCTCTTTCAGATTCTGTATCAGAACTAGAAGTTGGTTCGTTGATGTCAACCGCTTTAGCTTTTCCCGCTGAACCCCTAAGGTGTCTAGCTCCCAAGTTCTGACCGTCCTTTCGACGAGGTCCCAAGCTTTTAGAAAAAACAAGATCATGTTTTTTCTGATCTCTTTTCCCCTTTCTTAGCCTTTCCCGTATCCCTAAAGATTCTGACAACATATGACAATCAACAATCAAATTCAAGTGAATTTAGGAATTCCAAGAGTAGAATCGTCCATCACGATACATCCACATCCAACGATTCCTAGCATGATATACTGCAGAATCGTTATATGTTCGTGTTCATATCTAACGATTCTAGGATAAAAAACCAACAAAAACATTGGGTGTTTTCTCGACCTAGAATCGTTCTATAAACATGTCCACAACGAACGATTCTGAGAAATTTGAGTTTCTTCTTTTATCCGAATCGTTCGATAGTGATATCCACATCGAACGATTCTGATAAATATTCATTTTCTTCTCGAACCAGAATCGTTCGATAGGAATGTCCATATAGAACGATTCTGGGTCGATGTTTCTGAATTTTCAGTTACTTTGAAATCGTTCGACGTGGGCATGAACATCAAACAATTCAAAATGGAATTGTTGGATGTAGACATGAACATCCAACGATTCTGGTTTTCACAGAAAACTCAGAAATCAAAAATTTCAATTTTTGAGTGTTGGCATGTGATTGAAACCTAATTTAGAGTGATGAGATGATAGAAAAGTACTTGATTCGAGCCATTGCGCGTGTGAGAGTTTCTTCGTCTACCTTCCTCGTAGCCGTTTTCTTCTTCGGTTTATGTTGAATTGATTGTCCAATTCTTGGATCGCTTTCACTAGGTAGAGTTGCTCTTTTAGTGTGATGTTTCATTCGTCTTGCCATTTTCGTTATATAGAAGAAGAAAAAAACGATTAATCGTTTTTTGAATCGCCGAATATCAACAATGTTTTGGTTTGAAAGAAGAAGAAGAAGAGTCGGTTGTTAAGATTGAAATGAAAAATAGGTTAGGGTATTTAGTTTTAGTAATTGGATTTACTTTTAATTTGTAATATTAGGTTTTTATAGAAGGTAATTTAGTATTTTTGTGTAAATTTAGACACTCCTTATCTATACTAATATAGATGAACACAAAATTAGATAGAACCAAAATAATTCAGATAGACCCCAAACTAGTCAGGATAATAATTCATTGAGATGTTTCACCGACTTCCAGATTTACATCCTTAACTTTTGAATTATAATTCTTGTAACTTTTGAATTGTGACAGTAGAAGGTGTTGTACTCTCTACCACAACTGCGTTTACTTTTCTTTCGTTCGTACGAATAATAGCTCCACAACCAGCAATTTATTTTCTTGAGGGATCCATACATCTTAATAAATCATGATAACATTTGGTGATGGATTCTCCCACTAGCACCTAATAGTATGTGGCATGTGGACTGCAACTTCGAAAGCTAAGTGGGATCGAGAACGGTGGCTGTAACCGGCAAAAAGAGGGGGCGTTAGAATTTAACGTAAAGGAGTAAATGGATGCATTCATAATTTCATATGCATATGGAGAAGTATCATTATCCGATTTAAAAATATCATACAACATCCGAATACGATGCAAGATCCAAAAGGATATAACTTTTTTTAATTTAAATTTGTATATCGAACTTTATCCAGATATTAATTATCCCCAAAAATAAAAAAAAAGTAAAATGTTTGTATTTTTGCAATTATTTTTCTTTTTAAAGCATATTTTTACGAAACATTAATATGCCATCATAATTATTTTGTTTAAGATAAATATATTTATAAATGATTCTAGTATAAGATTTAGAATCCTGAAAAAAAAAAAGGCAGTGATTAAATATAACTTCCCTTTTGATTAAATACAACTCAAATTCAAAGGTAAAAAGTTTGATAACAGATAATTATGTGGGTAATCATAACCCGTCGTTAGATTTTAAACATGGACACCATTTTTTTTCCTGACGGTCCTAAAGAGTTTGATCATGAAAGCCATTTTCTTCATCCGTATCACTGATCGTGTATACTTTTGATTATGATAATTTAACAACAACTTCTTAATCTACTCCTACTTTAGAGAAATAATTATAATTAAAAATAAAAAATTTCAATTTAAACTCTAGTTTTAAATATAATCCCACATTGTTCCATTGTTGTTATTAAGATTTATGAATTATGTCAATGGTTTGTATTAAAAAATAATTTATATAGATTGGTTAGGTGATTAAAGAAGCCGTTTTAAGAATTTTGTACAGTTCTTGTAACATACAATTGATTAGTAAAAGAATTTGAGATAAAATTACTACAAGAAGTTTTGAAATTACTAGATTCAAAGCTCTAAATTCAATTCAATCCAAAAAAATCTACGACCGAATATGATAAACCGTGAACCAATTTCCGAAGAAATATATATGAATTTACAATCTTAAACTAACACCGTGTTAAGGTTAGGGAGAAACTAAACACATATAACAAGGTTCGGCGATATTAGGGTGATAATGAAGGTAGGTTTTGGTTACACCCGTTGAGTGAGCATATTAATTTTTGGGTATAAGTTGGAAGTTATATTTAGTTTAAACAAGGGTTGTATTTAGTCATTGCCAATAGAATAAAATAAAATGTTATTTGTGGATATTAATTTGGTAAATTTAAACTCTACATGTTTTTGTATAACGCTCTGGACACAGATAATTCAGATCGGCTCTATTACATTTTTAGATAATAATCCTAATATCCGAATCCAGTATATATTATCCGCAAATATTGAAGTGAAACATGAAAAGTCATGTGGCAGCTCTAGCTAACTCTCGTGCCAACTACCCCTCGAGAGGTGCATCATAATTAAGTGATACAGTCCACAAAACAAAATAAAACAAAACAGACACTCTTTAACAGACAATTAGACATTTATAGCTACTTATCTGTGAAAATGCTAACAAGGTTTAGCAGCACGCTACTCATCTTTGATTATGGGATTCAGTTCATAAATATCAAAAGTCAAAACTATCAACTATGTACTCAACAAAAAAAATTACAACAGTTGCCGACAAAATTGCCAACGGCAGGATAGTTTTTCTTTTTATCAGTAATTCTTTTGGTGTTGACGAGTTTTGGACTCAGATTACTACAACAGCTAGATAGTTTTGGTGTCATCTTTCCTTTTGCTGAACGTACTTTGGCAAAGACTTGGATTCTATACATAGTTTATCAGGTTGATCAACTTCCAATGATTGGTTGATCATGATAAGAGAAAACAATTCGATTAAAAAATCGTGACACTGTACAACATCTTCACAAAAAATCTCCTCATTCAATTTTCTAAATGAAGGTACGTAGGTAGATTAACAAGAATAGCAAATAACAGTTGTTCCTTTCTAGTCTCCTAGAATACATTTCCCTTTGTGTTGTAGTTCGACACTTAGTCATTTACTCAAACAAACGAATGCGTCACTGTGTCTGTGTGGCCGAGAAACCTTGTACACCACAATGACCATATACATTCGAACCCCAAATAACAACCCACGTTCTTCCCTTTCTATTGATGCTGGCTTAGTTTTAGTAATACCATTACCAACTTAGATTTTAAGTCTGAAACTGGAAAGGATCTCTATTTGCATTAAATAATCATATCAAGACCTGAGTTCAAAATTTATCATCATCAAATTTTTACGAGTAAAAATTCAATCTTCATTTCCGGGTTACCCTCGAAAAAGAAGGCCTTTCGCAACATAATGTAAAGCTTGTCATCGGGTTCATTTGATTGTTTATCATCCTTTTTTATGTAGAGGTAGACTCTCGAAGAAGATTTGAATAAGGTCCTAATTAGCATGTGCGCATTGCAAAAACAAATTCCTGCTAAAATTCATACTCATACATATGGAAATTTTCGTAGTAAACATCGCTATCTTCATGGGCATTGGTTGTGATTCTCGCAAAAACGTTTAGCCTACCAAGCAATTCTAAATTTAGAGCGCTTACAAATTTCACTAATGCAAAAATTCACAGAATACCAAACAGGGAGTAAGTGTATAGGTGTGACGACCATTTTTGGGGTCAATCACAATTAAAAAACTTAAGTTGTTTAAAATGACAATACATCGAGTGTAATTGATGCAGGAAAATTATAATGCAGGGAATCATCTCTCAAATATAAATGAAATCAACTCAGTATATAACGTGGTTCAGCTAATAAGCCTACATCTACAGGAAGATATAGTTCATTATTTATCAACACTTATTTTGTACACATGGTAATATAATGAATTAAAGAAATTTAGTTCAGTAGAATTCTTAACCTAGTCTTAGCTTTTTTCCTTTCTTGAATTTTGATAGACACATTTTTGTGTCTGATTTAACATCAATTATATATTTTGTTGGTACTCGATTTTGTATTTATTATGTTTTTTTTTGTTTTTTTGCAGGTGCTTTTGGAGAAATGATAAAGGCACCCACTCTTTGGATTAAGGCACCCATCAATTTATAAAGGCACCCAAGTTAAAGACACCCATGATTTGAATGCACGTTTTGGGCGGGTAGAATTTTTTTTTTTCTTCACGTAACAGCAAATCAGGAAACCGCATATGAAATTTGGAAACTTTCGATTTCTTTGGAAATCTCCTAAATTAGGGAACTAAACGAGTTTAGGAAAGAATTAAAAAGAGAATGGAACCCAAAAACAAAGAAAGAATCGAAAGAAACAGGAAGAAAAAATTTGTCTTATCGGGAAAGAATTGACGTAAATTTGGAGAAGATTTTAGGAGATTTGAGTTGCTTTGGTGACTAGTAGTATAAATAGAGGTGTTTGGAGAAGTTTTGGGGTGCCGGAGATAGGGAGAAATATCTCAAGAACTCGAGAAGAAAGCTAACAGGAGCAAACAACTTTTATTGCTGCCATTAAAGAAGAACATCAAGAACATGAAGCATGTTACACAACAATCTGTCATTCATTTCAAACAGCAACGGAAATCTATTTCATGTTGCGTATTCATTTTAATACCTTCTGTAACAGCCTGAAGTGTTCACAACAACACTTAAAAACGTATCTAATTGACTGTGAGCATTTCTATTCTCATGTAAGCAATTTTTGAGTTATGAAATCGATTTTGAGGGATTTGCCATTACAATGAGGAGCTAAACTTCATCTATGAGGCTACGGAGGAAGCTACTTTTCCAACAATTATGTGGTAATTATTTAATTAATTTATGCAATTTATTTATGATTAATTGCCTTGGTTAAAAATTGATTTAAAAGATTTTTGTTAAGCAATTGTGATTCCGTTAGATGGTGCATGCCTCGGCTTAGGTCCTAGATGTTCCATGCTTTTTTTATACAGTTGTTGTTTTGAAAATCTATTTTTGCAATGATTTAGAATCAAATTAAAATGTTAGAATTGCATGATTAAACTTAATCACTTTGAAATTGGAAAGTAGTGGAATCCTAAGCTCAGTTTTCTCCCAACTTTATAAAAAATATATTTGAGTTTTCATACTTTTAGTTTTAGAAATTAAATTTAAAATCAATCTTCACAAGTCTGAGTAAAGAATCTTTATTTACCACTTTTAAACTACATCAAATTTCCTTCAAAATTTTCTCTCTCAATCTCTGTTATCCATCTCTTTCTATTTTAGGGTTGGTATTTATAGCAAAATATGATGGGTCCCTTTTCCTCACTCCTTCCAGTTTGATCTTATCTTGACTTCGGGCGCAACTCTTCTTATTCCATTCGTAATGCTTCTTACTAATTCCGCTTGCTGATACACAACTCCTCTTTGGATTGAGTGTTTATTGACCCTTCGTCTTTATTATGTGGAGGTTGGCATGTGTGACATGTGGAATTTGACGTGGAGCATATCTATTCTTGCTCGATTGAAATTTGTAGTTCGCACGTGACAGGGCGCAGATGATTATGGAGCGCAAGAGATAGCTGAGCGCGGATGATGATGAAGCGCAAGAGATAGCTGAGCGCGGATGATGGTGGAGCGCAAGAGATATCAAAGCGCGGGTGATTGTGGAGCGCAAGAGATATCAGAGCGCGGGTGATTGTGGAGCGCGAGAGATATCATAGCGCGGGTGATTGTGGAGCGCGAGAGATAGCTGAGCGCAGATGATGGTGGAGTGCAAGAGATATCAGAGCGCGGATGATTGTTTTGGCTATTGATAATACTTTTTCTTGTGCACTTTCCACATGTCTTATATGCATTAATTTAGGCTGACTTTTCTTTTCCCGGTGTCAGTTGATGTGTGATAAATGTTTTATAGCTGTCTTCCTTTATTACTTATTTTGTCTTTGTACTTCTTGGTGTAACATAATATGATACTTCCTTCTTATGATGTGAACACATGGAACTGATGAATTTATGTCCTTACAAATTCCCTCTTTTCGTCTTTTGGATTTCTCTCCCATGTGCCTAGAATTCAAAAAGGCAAAAAGTAATGATGACCGTTGGTTTTTGTGCCCCTAATAAATTTGAATTTCGACTGTTTCATACGTTTTCAAGAGGATATTTCGTTTGGATTTACGCCTTTTCAATTCCTTTTTGCAGTCGTGTCAGTTCACTGGTTCAGAAAGTTTTGTCATTTTTCTTATTACTTTTTGATTTCCAAGTTTGTAGCTGACTGCATTTTTAACCTTCTTCTGTCTTCTTCTTCTTAAAGTCTTTATTCCTTAAACTTTTTCGACATTCCTCGGTTGATCAAGGTTTTTACTTCCCAAGATCAAATCTTTGCTGGTTAACTTCATCTTTTTTTACTGGTGAGACTGTTAGACTTCTTCTGTAAAAAAATTTGCATGCTGATTTTTCTGTTAAATTTTACATTATTTTATATATTGTTCATCATTATAATCTTGTTTCTTCTTGGTCTGTAGATTAATCATGTCTAAGATAGTAGCCGCGCCCCTAAACATGCTTCCCAAGGTGACCGACATTCTGCTGGCAAGAAAAGGGATGATGGTAGACCTGTGCATCCCAGGAGAATTCGTAGTCTTGCTCCTCCTCCTGTTAGATCTACTACCAGAAGTGACCAGGTTCATGAGCTTCTTAGCTTCAAAAATATGGACATGGGGGAGTTCAAAAGGAACTATGGCCTTCAGGATTTTAACGTTTCCCTTTATAATTCCCCTGAAGGAGACAAGATCTCCTTGAATATGATTCTGAGCTTTGATTTTTCTCCCACAAGATTACTGATTGCTGCTGGTGCAATAGATGCTGGGTTAAGGTTGCCCTTATATGACAGTCAATGCCCTTACCAGTTTGAAGTTTTAGCTAGCCGAAGTCAGGCTAAAAATAGCACCATGCGTTTAGTTGCGTAGTACAATGGAAACTGGTGGAGAATTCTGGATGAATGCAGCATGCGCAGCGTTGGGAAAACCAACTTCACCTGCTATACACCTAATCCTGCGTACCGCGCCCATTATACAGTGGAGAACTTCCATTTGTCCTACTCCGATTCCTTTGCTGATAATTACATGAACTGGAGTGTTGGTCCTGGATGCACAAAGGCGATGGGATCCATTTGCTGGCTGATATTGATGCTACGAAGATTAATCTTATTCCGGGAACATAGGAATCTTTGGTTGAAAAGGTGCGCCGGAATCATGATTATCGGTGGTATCTTACTCCATTGGTGATTGAAGGGCCTTGGATTTATGGCCAAGCTTTGGAAAACGTAGTACGGAGCCTTCAGGAACGGTTCCCCTCCTACTGCCCGTGGCTATTGAACTTCGAAGGTTTTAACTTCTCTTATGGTGATGTGGTAAGCAATGATTTTTTTATTTTTCGTTATCTTAAGTGTTGCGTAAGTTGTTTTTCTCAAAAAAAAAATATTTACGCAGCCTCCAGAAGAGAAAGAAAGTTTAAAAAATGATGTAGTCACCAAGCGCAAAGCTACTCCTCCATCTGACAAGGTACTGCTCCGTCTTGTATTGACAAGGTACTCAGAACATTCGGATTGCGTGTTGCTAACTTACTTGTAAAATGTTAACAAGGTCAGAAGAAAATAAAGGCTACCCCACGTGCTTCTTGCAAGAAGGTGGCTAAGGCTGATCCTCCTCCTAGCCAGCCTATTTTGAGGATAGAAGGTGGCGTGGTGCAGAACGTAACTCCAATAGCTTCTTGTCCTGCTGCGTTGAGTGATGTTGCAACTGAAGCCCCTCAAGCAGCGGATACTGAATCTCCTCTGGATGCGAGCTCCGTCCTTTCTTATTTTCTATCTCATTCTCCTTTGTTTCACGTCGATGACATCGTACTTTCTGAGTTCGTGGATGATTTGACTGACAAGGAGCAGGCTGTGCGCCTGACTGGGTTGAATGGAGCTGTGATTGAGTGTGCTCCTACTAGGATGGAGACCATAGTCGAAACGGAAGTTGAGCATGCTTTTACAGAAGAAGACGCAGCTGCAGACGTAGCCATTCTTTTCCCTTCCCATGTTATCAATGCTACTGATTCTTCCCCTTAGGAAAACACAGTAAGTGCTTTTGGGAGCGCTGAAAGGTTAGTCTCCCGCTCTGAGGAAGAAGTGTATACTGCTTCAGTTGCTAGTGGAGAGAGGGCTTCTCGTACAGAAAAAGGCAAGAGTGTCTGCGATGTTGATAATCTCGTTGGAAGAGAAGAAGATGCGTTCGACTGCTTTAAGGAGAAAGACCTGCTTCTGATTCCTAGTGATGCTCAGCCAAAGCCTACTGATTCCGCTTCCGTTGCTAAATTGCGAGTGGACATGCGTTCCGTTCCCTTTGATACGGTGATGAAGGCTTGGTCAAAGGATAATGCAAGTGAAGCTTGCCCCTTCGACGTCGAGGTGCCCTCCACCCTTTCTGAGGTCCTTGCAGTGGCATATGGAGCTGTGTATGCTCGTCCGCAGTAGGCCCTTATGCATGTATGTTTCTCATAATTTTTTTTATTTATTGACTCTTATTTCTTTATTTTCTATTCTAATGCTTATCTTTGATTTTACAACTTTCTTATAATGAGAGTTGCTCTCTGATTGCGTACAAGTTCTTCCAAGCTCGTTCAGTGATGATGGAGGATAAACTCAGGAGTACTGAGGAAGAACTTGCTGGAGTCAGAGCGGAGGCGGATTCACTTCGCCTTCGACTGTCGGAGGGTGGTGCTGTTGAGTTAAAGCAGGAGAATAAGGAGCTCCGTCAGCAGCTGTCTACTCTTCAAATCCAAGGTTACAATACTTCATTTTCTATGTTATTATATTTTTCTTTAACACATATTTCTGAAATTCTTTATGGGATCAGAAGGGGATTCTTGTTGTTAAACTACTAGCTAGAGCCACGTCTTTACATGAGCACGTAATGAAAGCCACAGAGGAGAATGTAAAAGTCAAGGAGAATTTCAATAAACTGGTGGATGAGAGGAATAAGATTCTCGCTGCTTATAAAAAACTCTCGAAGGAGTACGCATCTTGGAAAAAGACTTCGTTAGCAAAGAGGGGGAATTCGATGCTGCTATTTTATGTAATAATGATAGCGTTGTTGAGGCCATGGTGAGAGTAGAAAAATTAGAGGAAGAAAATCGAAAACTTTGTGTAGAGCGCACAAATATCCTTGCTGAATTTTCTCGGTCTAGGACGCAGCATGATTCGAGACATTCGACTTTTGTGGTGCAGCTCATCATAGAAAGAGACAACGCAGCTGCAGATTCTCATGCTAGAGGAAAAGCTCTTTCGGAAACTCAAAGTCAAGTCCGCAGCCTCTCAGATAAAATCCTTCATCAAGATATCGATATTCAGCGTTTACACAAAGAACTTGATAAACACACTGAGAAGATTAATTTGCTGCGTGATAGAGGATTAACAGATGAAATTGAGATTCCGCAATATAAACAAGATCTTGAACAATCCACGAGAGATTATGCTAAACTTCTGAGTGAATTTGAGTTTTTTGATCTTTCTAATGACAAAAATGTCCGGGATTTACAGAAGTTTGAGTCCCTTGCTATAGGTAGTTTATATTATATCAAAAAGTTATTCTTACTTATTTTCTACATTGTCTAACAATGTTTTATTTTCTATGTAGATTTTGAAGGAAAGTTTAAGAGAGCAGCTGCCAAGGCTGGGGAGTCTGATAAGGAGTTGAAGAAAGTTAATCTTTCGTCCGCTGAGGTTGAGAGGGAGCTTTCTAAAGCTAATGACAAACTTAAGGAAGCCAATGAGCAACTTGGGGAAGTCACAGCTAAATTGGTTGAGGCGCAAGACCGATTTACTCAGATTACTTCTAAGGCGGAAGAAGCATATGCTAATTGAAAAACTGTTGTCAAGTGCTACTCTGACGACTTGGCCGTGGCGGAGGAAAAGCTTGCATACTGGCAAAATCAAGCTTCTTTGGCTGAGAGTAGGGCTTCATTAGCTGATGGCAAGATAAAAACGTATGAAGATACACCTGTTGCCTCACGTGAGAAGATGGAGTACATGAAGGTCGAGAAGAAACGGGGTATTGCTCTGGGAATTAATAATACCCTTGATAGGGTTGCGAAGGATGGTTCCCGAGCCTGCCCCCCGTGCTACTCCTACTTCAACTTCTGATCCCGCTTCAAGTGTTGACCCGGCTCCTACCCTTGATCCTGCTCCTTAAAATTCTTCTTGTATCTTGCTACATATCATTTTTGTTCTGTGATAACATATAAATAAAAATAATTATTTTCTGATATTCTTTTCATTCCTTTGACATTTTACTTTCTTCCTGCAACAAAATCATAAGATAAAATGAGTATATAATTTAAAACCTCAAGGATTTATCATACCTTGGGCTCCTTTTGAGGGTGCGCTTCACATAGTAATTTCTCTCTGGCCAAGAGGAAATTACCCATGTGGCCCTATTAGTTGATATAATAATTAATGTCATATAGGGTACCTCTTGATAGTGGATGTACCCAATAGTCTATATTTAAGACTTTTACATGGGTCTCCTATGAGATTTTGCCTTTATTTGCTTTACCCATATGAGCACAAATTATTATACGATTGCATAGAAAATTATAGATAGTATGGTTTAAGATATTGCGCGTTCCAAAGATGTCGCAAAACTTCTCCATCCATATTTCGTAAATAATAGGATCCTTGTCCAGAAATGTCCTGTATGACCGCTTCTGCTCCATAGGTAAGTATGAATGGTGAATCCCCAGTGGCAGATCTCCTTGTGGTGCAATAGGCCCATATAGTGTTATGAAGTTGCTCACACCATCGCTTGTGATGCCCTTCCAGAGTCTTCTTGAGATTAAGTGCAATTGTCTTGTTTGTAGCTTCAGCCTGTCCATTTCTCTAGGGGTAAAGTGGAGTTGACTTTCTGTTTTGGATATTGAAGGCTTCAAAAAGCATGTTAATATTTTTTCCTTGCAGCTGTTGTCCATTGTCTGAAACTATTGCCACTGGGATTCCAAATCTACAAATTATGTCTTCAAACAAGAATTTGAACACATCTGGGTCTCTAATGTGCGCAAGTTCCCTGGCTTCCACTCACTTGGTGAAATAATCTATTGCTAGAATTAGGTATCTCCTTTTCCATGTTCCTTCAGGTAGGGGTCCAGCAACATCTATTCCCCACTTTGCAAATAGCCATGGACTAAGTATTGAATTGAGTTTTGTTGTCGGCGCTCTGATTTTCTTCGTAAAACGTTGACATTCTTCGCATCTTTTGACCATATCTTCGGCATCCTTTTGCATTGTGATCCAATAATATCCTTGCGTTTTTTCCTTGAGGGCTAATGATCGTCTCCCGCTATGATTCCCAGCGTCACCATAATGTATATCTGTTAAAATTCGATGTCCTTCTGGCCGTGATACACACAGAAGTAGAGGTCCCATGAAGAGCTTTCGGTACAAAATACCATTCCTTAATTGATAGTTAACAGACTTTGATTGTATTTTTCTTGTTTCCTTGGAGTTCGCTGGCAATATTTTTTTTAGCAAGTAATGATGCAGTGCAATCCTCCAATCTTCTTCTACACTCCAATCCTTTGATTCTTGGGGTATATTTGCATCATTCTTTGCGGCCGGATCCTCAAGATCTTCACTTATTTCATCTTCGATATTTTCAACTGCCCATATTTTAATTGATGGTTCATAAATTCATCATATTTTGATGACAGATGTGTTCGGGTCTTTGATCATTGAGGAGATAAATGCTAACGCATCTGCGTGACGATTCTTACCTCTGGACAAATGGCGAAAAATGATGTTGGGAACTTGGGACGCTAACTTTTGCACGAGGCCTTTGTATTGAATCAAGTCTTTATCAATTGCTTGATATTTTAGCTCAACTTGTCGGATTATCAATTGCGAGTCACTTGTCAATCGTACATCGGTAATTCCTGAGAGTCATCCTCTTCCATTCCTGGTAACCCCTGGATTACAAAATCATCGTCTAATGGCAAATCTGCAAGAATATCCGCCAAAACTTGAGACTTTTGAGCAGTTTGCATTTCAAAAAGAATGTGAAATTGTTCCAACTGTGCATTCCACTTTGCAATTCTTCCCACTTTTCCTGCATTTTTTAACATTGATTCCAGTGGACCCTTGCTTGGTACTCGTACATAGTGCGTTTAGAAAATATGTGCGCAGCTTCTGCGTGGCATAGACCAATGCTAAAATTAACTGTTCAATCTTGGTATAGTTTCTTTCCGCAAGGTTGAAAGTTTTTCTAATGTAGTAGATTGGTTTTTCCACTTTATCATTTGTTCGCACCAGTACCGCGCTCACTGCATCTTCTATTACAGGTATATATAGGGCCAAGATCTCTTCAGGTTGCGGTTTGTGCAATGCGGGTAAAGTCGCAAGATATATTTTGATATTTTGAAAGGCTCGTTCGCAGCTTTCATTCCATATAAACTTGCTTCCCTTCTTCAGAGTATCATAGAATGGTTTGCACTTATCCGATGACCTTGCAATGAATATGTTAAGCGTTGCCAAGCATCCGTTCAGTTTCTGTACCTCTTTGACATTTCTTGGGGATGGTATATTTACAATTGCCTGTATTTTTGCTGGATCGACTTCAATTCCCTTTTTCGTAACTAGATAACCCAAAAACTTCCCTGATGTAACTCCAAAAATGTATTTTTCCGGATTGACTTTCATTTTGTATTTGCACAAAGCTTGGAATTTTTTTCTCAAGTCTTGTAAATGATCCTTTGCCATCTTGCTTTTTACCAGCATGTCATCTACGTAGACTTCCAATGTGCGCCCTATCCATGGTTTGAAAATTGCATATACTAACCGTTGGTAGGTTGCTCCTGCATTTCTCAATCCAAACGGCCTTCTCGTATAACAATACAATCCTCGTGGGGTAAAAAACGCAGTATTCTCTTGATCTTCCTCGGCTAGTGCAATTTGGTTATATCCAGATTGTCCATCCATGAAAGAAAAGCTTCGTGTCCTTCGACAACATCTACTAATTGATCAATGCTTGGAAGTGGATAACTGTCTTTTGGACATACTTTATTCAAATTGGTGAAGTCTATGCAAATTCTCACACCTCCAGTTTTCTTTGGGACTATTACCATATTTGATATCCACGTCGGGTAGCGCACTTCTCGAATGAATCCTGCATCCATTAGCTTCTTCAACTCTTTCTCTATTGGATTATGATATTCAGGTGCTACTTTTCGCATCCGTTGCCGAAATGGTATGGTGCCCGGATGTATACGTAATTCATGTTGAACAATGCTTGGGTCAATTCCTGGCATGTCTCCTATTTTCCATGCGAACACATCTACATACTCTTCGAGTAAATGGATTAAATCTTGCTCCCTTTCTGGTCTCATTAGGGTTCCAATTTTAATTGTCTTTGGAAATTCTGGCGTTCCAATGTTGATGTTCTTGGTTTTCTCTACAGCCGAAAAAACAGATTTGGGGGGTCCTAAGAATGTGGGATCCCCCTTGAACTGCTATTATGAGGTTTCACCCCCTTTTCTTGTTCCTAACTCATTTCCTTTGGCTTTAGAATCTCTTCCTTCTTCATTGCTTGACTTGCTTGCTGCGACTTCAGTCAAAAACTGATTTATTGCTCCTTTCTTAGCTTGGACTTTCCTTTCCTTCTTTTTTGCTTTCACTTGCTGAGCTCTTTCTTGATTTATGTGTGCTTCTGTGAGGGCGCACATTCTTGCCATGCTCTGATCTCCTTTAATTTCCATTTCTCCTTGTAGTGTTGGAAATCGCAAGTATTGTTGGTACGTTGATGGAACTCCTTTTGACTGATGGACCCAATGCCTCCCGATGATGGCATTGTAAGGTTAGGGCGCTTCTCCTTTGGGTTTCGATGCTACTTCATTGAATCCATAGATGGTGTAGCGAGATGGCTGAAACTGATCTTCTTTCAATCCCATTTTCAGAAATGTGTCATAGAACAACACATTAAGAGAACTTCCTCCGTCTATCAAAATCTTTGTGATATTCCATCCAGACACAGGCAGGGTGAGAACCAGCGGGTCATTGTGAGTTTATACTTCTTGATCTACCTCTTCTGCTGAAAATGTTAGTGAGGAAGCCATCCATTCCTCCCATGTTTCGGTGATCCTCCCTGCAACTTTGAATACTTCATGGTTGATTAATCTCTTGTGCAAATTCTTGTCAATTGTTGCGTTCATCGATGATGAATTTGATTCATAAAATGAAATCATATTGATAGTCTGATTGTTGTGGGGGATATGAACAACTTTCCATTTATCAAGCCTTGAGTGTGGTGCAGGTGATTGAATGAATTCTTTTAATTCTCCAGCGTCAATCATCCCTTGGACTAGTAAAATTAAGTTTCTGCATCGATCGGTTGAATGCCCCCGATAGCAATAATACTCACAATATTCTTTTGAGTTTAGAGTGTCATCTGGTTGTCGATTTTTTGTTGGTGGCCATTGGAAGTCTGGTATACTTTTTATTATTTCTAAAATTTCATAATATGGAGTGTTAATTTTTGTAAACACTCTCTCCTGAAAAAAATTCTTCTTTCCCTCTATCCGTGGACGTTTTGGTTCACTAGTTTCAGCTTTATTTGGAAACTTTTTCCCCGAGCTGGATGATGGTTCTATTGAATTTGTTCTTTTTGCATCTCCTTGTTGTTGCGATATTATCCTTGGACATTGCCCCTGTATGTCTTGCAGTCTTGCACATGTTTCGATTATTTCTCTAAGGTGCCCCTCAGTTTTTGGGTTGATATTATGGATATCAACAAAGAGCTAACTTTTTCGGTCAGCTATTCCCCACTTGTAGTTGTTAATGGCAGCATCTGGCTCAACATCTCCAATTGCCTGGCAGATTGCATGACATCGAGCTATATAGTCACGAATTGATTCTTTTGGCCATGAAGCGAGTGAATATAGTCTATCCAATCCCGAGTCAACAGGTCTGTTGTACATGTATGCTTCCAAAAAAAATCGAATTAATTGCGCATACGAATAAATAGAACTTTCTTGCAATTTATCATACCATGCCAGTGCCAGTCCCTTCAAACTTGATGGGAAACATCGACACATTACAACATCATTTTGCTCCCAGCGCACCATGACTCGGTTATAATATTTCAAATGTGGGGTCGGATCCCAGGTACCATCATAGCATTCGAAACCAGGAATGTTACATTCTCGGGGCATTGGTGCAAATGCTAAATGTGGTGCTAATGGCGTTCACCTAGCTTCTTTTAACACTTCCTCTATTCGCCCACCTTCTTTATTCTTTAGGTTTCTTATTTCTTCCCTCATTTGTTCCATAGCTTCAAAGCATTTTTTCCATTGATCATGTTGTGGTGCTGAGTCTGCCTGATTCATCCTTTCTTGTCCAAGTTGCTGTGATATGGATCTCAGTACCATTCTTTGATCTCGACTATTTCTTTCTCTTCTGCCTTCGAATCTACTGGAACTTGCTTTTTGTCCTCGTATTCTGGTGACAGTTGGTTATGCGTTCCGCTGGATCGTTTCTTTCAAAGTTTGATTTCTTTAGCTAATTGTGCGATTTGTTCAACACATGCTCGTTGCTCTTTGCGCACCTTACTCATATCTTCCATTAAATTTTGTATATGATCAATAGTGTTCTGAGTATTATCCTGAGATGGAGAATAATTATGTTCACAATTGTTTTGATTATTCTCCTGATGTGAAGAATAACCCTCTGAATTGCTTTGTTGACTCTCTGGGTTATTTACTATCCCTCTTTGTTGAAGAATTCCTCTTGCGTAGCTCTCTTGATTTTGTGAATTTTCAGCTTGTGACATGTTTTTGCTTTGTTTGTTTTCTTCTCGTAATGTTCTGTGTTCTTCTAATACCAATCCTCTGCTGCTTTCGAGAATTCCTTTGGTAGTATTCTATAATAATTATATGATTTCAAAAAAATTATTTATTGAATCAAAAACATGAGTAATTCAAACTGTCTTAAATGAATAAATACTTCATAAGTAGAATAAATCTTTCATTTTCCTTAAAGTGTACAAATCCATACAAAAAAAGGTGGCAAAAATTCAAAAATTCAAAAATTCAAAAATTCAAAAATTCAAAAATTCAAAAATTCAAAAAATTTCTTACTCATTAATGCTTTCGTATGAATCAACGATTTTTTATAAATCAAAAAATTAATGATTTTCAAAAACTTACTTGAACCTAATTATCACAAGCACAAATTATTGTAGTGACCATTACATGATCGACAACAATCAAAATTTAATTTGTAGGGAAATGCCATTTTAAATGGTAAAATGATACAATAAATACTTTGAAATGGTACATAGAACAAAATTATATTTTTGCCCCTAAATGGAGCGTAAGATTTAGCTCATTTCCCAGCTACTAATTTGGTTTCTTTTTCAACTGTAAGAGGAGATTTTGCAACTGATAAAGGTAGGATAAATCCTTTACACAATCCCTGTTTCTAGCGCCAAAATGTGACGACCATTTTTGGGGTCAATCACAACCAAAAAACTTAAGTTGTTTAAAATGACAATACATCGAGTGTAATTGATGCAGGAAAATTATAATGCAGGGAATCATCACTCAAATATAAATGAAATCAACTCAGTATATAATGTGGTTCAGCTAATAAGCCTACATCCACAGGAAGATATAGTTTATTATTTATCAACACTTATTTTGTACACATGGTAATATAATGAATTAAAGAAATTTAGTTCAATAGAATTCTTAACCTAGTCTTAGCTTTTTTCCTTTCTTGAATTTCCTTCAGAGTTTTCTCTCTCAATCTCTGTTATCCCTCTCTTTCTATTTTAGGGTTGGTATTTATAGCAAAATATGATGGGTCCCTTTTCCTCACTCCTTCCAGTTTGATCTTATCTTGACTTCGGGCGCAGCTCTTCTTATTCCATTCGTAATGCTTCTTACTAATTCCGCTTGCTGATGCACATCTCCTCTTTGGATTGACATGTGACATGTGGAATTTAACGTGGAGCATATCTATTCTTGCTCGATTGAAATTTGTAGTGCGCACGTGACAGGGCGCAGATGATTATGGAGCGCAAGAGATAGAGCGCGGATGATGGTGGAGCGCAAGAGATAGCTGGGCGCGGATGATGGTGGAGCGCAAGAGATATCAGAGCGAGGGTTATTATGGAGCGCAAGAGATATCAGAGCGCGGGTGATTGTGGAGCGCGGGTGATTGTGGAGCGCGAGAGATAGCTGACGCAGATGATGGTGGAGTGCAAGAGATATCAGAGCGCGGATGATTGTTTTGGCTATTGATAATACTTTTTCTTGTGCACTTTCCACGTGTCTTATATGCATTAATTTAGGCTGAATTTTCTTCTCCCGGTGTCAGTTGATGTGTGATAGATGTTTTATATCTGTCTTCCTTTATTACTTATTTTGTTTTTGTACTTCTTGGTGTAACATAATATGATACTTCCTTCTTATGATGTGAACACGTGGAACTGATGAATTTATGTCCTTACAATAGGGGTGACAGAGACCGTCGAAAGTGGCTTTCAGCCTTTCTCTAGTTCACTTCCGGATCTCCACTGTGGAATCAGGGAAATCACAATGGCAAGAGATAGACACTGACAAGTGATATATATTTACATTATAGGCGTGCGGATTAGATAAATTTCTATTGTATTATTATGCAACATACAAATAAAAGCTGCATACATATTGATACAAAAATAGCCTAGTCATTTTGAGGGCCACCCAAAACCAATTTGGGTCACTTTTTTAAACCCATCTCATAGATGTGACTATGGGATAACCTAGTGGTATGTAAAAATACTTAAATACCCTCTCAGTAATCAAACAATTACCATTAACCCTTTCACTAATCTAAAAAAATATTTTTTTTTTCATTTTTTTTTTACTTTTTTTGGATAACTTTTTGTTAAAATCATTGTATAATCGGTAGTTTTGACCATTTCGATTACTACCGATTATTCAATAAGCCCAAATGAAATTTTTCTACTATCATAATCGGTAGTTTCGGAAAATTAGTTATCTACCGATTATGAATTTTTTCAATTTGATAATATTGTTGAAAATGCTGGGAAATTTGATAATTTTTACATTTTTTTCATCAACAATCGGTAGATAACAATCTACCGATTATGTTAGTGTTATACAATCAGTAGATAAAGATCTAGCGATTACACTTATAGATGGACACATTTTGCGTTGTAATCGGTAGGTTAAAAAATTCTTAAGCTACCGATTATGCATTTTCAAAATGTTGTAATTTTGATAATTTTTTCGATTTCCAATTTGGGGCTACATGCATAATCGGTAGGTTAAAAAATTCTTAAACTACCGATTATGCATTTTCAAAATGTTGGAATTTTGATAATTTTTTCGATTTCCAATTTGGGGCAACATACACAATCAGTAGGTTAAAAAATTCTTAAACTACCGATTATGCATTTTCAAAATGTTGGAATTTTGATAATTTTTTCGATTTCCAATTTGGGGCTACATGCATAATCGGTAGGTTAAAAAATTCTTAAACTACCGATTATGCATTTTCAAACTGTTGGAATTTTGATAATTCTTTCGATTTTCAATTTAGGCTACATGCATAATCGGTAGGTTAAAAAATTCTTAAACTACCGATTATGAATGTTCAAAATGTTGAATTTTGATAATTTTTTCGATTTCCAATTTGGGGCAACATACATATTCGGTAGTTTAAAAAATTCTTAAACTACCGATTATGCATGTTCAAAATGTTGGAATTTTGATAATTTTTTTGATTTTCAATTTGGGGCAACATACACAATCGGTAGTTTCGGCAAATTGGTTATCTACCAATTATGAAAGTAGTCCCAGAAATAAAATTTTTCAAACTTTAAAATTTTTAAATTTTTCTACTTTCATAATCGGTAGTTTCGACAAATTTGTAATCTACCGATTATGAAACTAGCCCTAGAAATAAATTTTCTTAAACTTTAAATTTTTTGAATTTTTCTACTACCATAATCGGTAGTTTCGGAAAATTAGTTATCTACCGATTATTTATTTTAGTTTTTTTTCAACAAAAAAGTTAATTAATTTTTAAATAAAAATAATAAAAAGTTATCAAAAGAAAGTAAAAAAAAAATGAAAAAAAAATTATTTTTGAAAAAAAAATTGAAAAAAAATATTTTAAAAAATATTGGAAAAATTTATTATTTTTATAAAAAATAATCAATTAATTATAATTTAACTAATTTAATTAATTTTTAACTAATTAAGCAAGAACAGATTAACCATTTAAAAAAAAAATAAAGGGTGTACTGATTTTATTTTATAATGATTTTATTGTGTTTTATTAGTGGTCCCAAATTAGTTTTGGGTGACCCTCAAAATGGTTAGGAAAAATAGGGTGGAGTCGGTGGACTATGATCCAACTCTAATAGCAGCAGTAACATACAGCTCAACTTTTCAAGCGAAAATGTCGTCAGCCGATTTTGGTATGGCTTCAATCTTGGCTTTATCCAACTCTTCCATCAACTTCTCTTTGGCCAATTTCTTCAGCTTGGCAAGTTCAATATCTTTGCTCATCTTTTTCTTGTACATCTCCATGAACGTCATTGGTTCGTCTAGGATTGGTGTCTCTCCCTCTCGGATCTTAAGTGGGTATACAGTTGCATCAGGAGCCGGGTTCTGAAACGTTGCAATTGACAAACGACTGTAATTTGAGTTCACCACTGCTTGGTGGTCTGCATTTTTGAATCTCCCATTGCTCAGGTACTGATTCACAACAAAAAAACAACAAGACGGCATATAATAAATCACTGTGATCTCAATATTTTAATTATTCGATATTGCTTTTACGGGATATAAAAGTGACGTGGACTCACATGACCATGATCACCGAGGTTGACAACAAAGGCTCCTTCAACTGGCTGAACAGTGATCCAAGACTTGCCACCGTCTCTAGTCGCTTGAAGACCTCCAACTTGATCTTGGAGAAGTAAGGTAATGGTGCCAGGATCAGTATGTCGCTTTAGTCCAAGGGTGAGTTCAGGCTGTGGGCATTTTGGATAAAAATTAACCACCACTTTCTGGTCCATATCAACACAAGCTTTAGTGAGAGCTTCTTTGTCAAGATCCATTGCCTCAGATAATACTTCCAGTAATTTGCAAGCCAAACCCATGAGTTCCTCACTGTATGTTTCCGTCACTTGTTTCCATCCCTCTGGCTTGTCGGGCCATCTCGAGTAGTCCCTATTCCTAATTGGGTACGAAAAGTAAGTTACAATTTCTCGCCAATCTTGAACAGCTTCTCCCTGTAATCCAGAATACGCACCATTCGATATTTACTAATCAAATTATAAACAAGTGGAATGTTCAATTCAATTTATTTCTTTTCACGTTATTTTCGTTAAGTTGGATGGATATTCCTGTCATCATGAATTTGAGGTCGAGTGGACTAGAACCCAAGTCAACAACTACTACCACCGTTCCAAGAGAAGCGATATTTTTATTTTTTTATTGTGTATAAAAATAAGTCGAATTGAAAAAGTGAGATATTCTTAGAACGGAAAAAATAACATTAGGCCTTTTAATTTATAAGCTGAATTCGGTCATAGATACTTGAAGTAGAAAACTGAAAATCTCATCTGTTAGTTGAATTTATAGCATAATAATAAATACTAAAACTATCGTGGAAAACCTATCAATTACCTGAAGGTGACTAGAGACGATGAAACCACCTTTTTTGCCACCAGACATGTCAAACCGAAGTTTATCTTCGGGTGGTAACGCGAAAAACTCTCTAGCAAGGCGATTCATTTCGGATACAAGACTCGTATCAACACCATGATCAACAACCTGAAATATACCCCAATCTTCACAGGCCTCAACAATCTTCTTACAAATCTCTGATCTTCTACCTTCTGCTTCACTATCATCAATTCCTGATAAAGATATGATAGGAATCTCATTGCTGAATTCATTATAAGCTATTTTCGGACGCTCATCTTCGTCACGTACAAAGCTTTGTTGTAATGTTTCTTCTTCTACCAATGCTGTTAATGTGGATGGAGCCATTGCTCTAAAACTGTATTTTGTTTTTTGATAGTTTTTACGCTATTTATTGCAAAATTAGAGAGTGAAGTGGAATATGAGAATGGTGGATGGATGTAACTGACAGACAGAGGAGTCTAAATAATAAAGTGAAGGGAGACAGAAAAAGTCTCGTGGCAGCTCTAGCTACCTCTCGTGCCAACCTACCCATAAATGTTTAGCTAACGGTAAGAAACGGACTTAAGTAAAGAAAGAAAAACAAACATTCGTCACCGGTTATTTGTGGCAAAATGCTAGAAACTAATCAATTGCTAACAAGTCAAGGGGCAAATGGATCTCACACCTTATTCACCTTCTATCGTGAGATTTACCCATAACATATTACAAATCTCAAGAATTTTAGACTCAACCCATGAGGTGGTTGCAACTTGCATCAATTGCTGGCTAAGCGCACTAGCAACTGGCGAGTTGCCTAACACAATTGTTATCACGCCGAGTTCGTTAAAAACTTTCCGTCTGTCATGTCGATCATCTTTCAATGATTAGGGAATCGTACCGAGATTACAAAATCATGAGCAACAATGTCGATCATCTTTCATGACATAGTATAGCATCTTCACGAAAAATCTTTTCATGCAGCTTTCTAAATGATGGATTGTAGGAAGTAGGAGGATATCTCTGATAGATTAACTAGGATAGCCAATAACAATAGTTTCTTTTAGTCTTCTAGAATGCATTTCCCTTTGTGTACTACTAGTTTTTGACATTTAGTCACAAACAAACAACAGCGTCATTGTGTGGCCAAGATACCTTGTACACCACAAGTGACCCCACATATTTAAGCCCCAAATAACAGCCTACGTACATATTCTAGTATTGATATTGGCTTAGGGGTTGTTTGGTTTTTTCGTTCATCTGAATCTTACTCATTATGTATGATCTGACTTAAAAATTATTAAATTATATAATTATAGTTTTTTTTGAATCCAATCAAAATCTGTGACGTACAAAATGTTACCTAACTTAAATAGCTTCAAGTATATATATGAGCCGAATCAGATTTCACATCAAAAAAATGAAAAAACTAAAGGTCGGACATGAATCAAGGATCGAGCCGAGTCGAATCCCAACCAACAAGGTCTTACTTTAAGTAACGTAGCACACAGTAATAAACGAATAATAATAAGCCACACAGGCCACAACAACCTAGATTTCAGCTTCTAGAAGGATTCCAAGGTACATTAACCAAAGTCATACAGACTATTGAGCTGCCCGTCGGTAGATCCATCCACACCTAACTCCAACACTTGTCATACTTTCCCTTCTTGATGCACGTGAACGTCTAAGTTTCTCACTAACCAACTTAACTTGTCACGTGCCAATTGCAGCGGTACAACCACTAACTTTCACGGTGGGTGTACATCATAATAAGCTTCAACTATCGCCGGATTTGCTGGTAGAAACGTATAAGTAAAAGAGAAGTTCATGGCATCAATTTCATTGATTTCAATATAGTTGTTATACGTACAATGGAATGGCAGGAGGAACTTCGGCTCTATTGGACCTTATAAAAAATGTAGAGAGGTCATCTTGAGATTTGATACAAAATTAAGAAAAATAAATAAATAAAAAGCATGAACAAAACTAAACATTAAAACCTAACCCCATACAAAATGGAACCCAATTCCCCTATTGAGATTTTCACCTCGGAAAATATATCTCCCAAAAAACGTAAGCTCGAGACAAACACTAGAATATAATTTGAAATGAAGCTTTGCGGCCCTTAAGCTTTTATGTTTAAGGAACCACAATTGCGGTCAAGTAACTCGGGCATGTCATCATTAATCTGTCTTCTTTTATCATTTTTGTTGCCATTTTCAGTATACAATGAATATTCAATAAATTGATAAGAAACAGTTTGAGGGATTACCACAAAATCAGACTTTCCCTCCATATTTGTAATTCTGCTTGTAATCCTGTACCAGAGTCTTCAAAGTCCCTGTGCAAGGCCCGTCTACAAAATACACAAATCACCCAGCATGATTAGTAAATTCCAGCATGAAATCTTTATCCTACAAAATAGATGCCCTTATTTTTCGTTTTTTCGAGGGACAAAAAAAAACAATTTTGCTAACCTTCAAAAACAGTATGAAGATACTGAAGATCGTCTTCTGAACATGCATCTACTAAAGCATAGACACCTGGTCTAAGAGCTTCGTCTATCTCCCTGTCATTTCAATTAAAAATATGTATATATATATAAAAAATTTTGTTAAACAGAAAGTTGAGAATAGATATCTGTTTCATAGACAAAACTAAGTAAAAGAGAAAATGATTAACAATACCGTCTTATCCCTGTTTTAGAAAGACCCAATCCTGAATAAATCCATATGTAATTTGATAGAAAATGCAAAGTATATCCCTCAAAAACTTCCTTCTGCTGTTTTATCTGCAAAAGAAGATTCAATAATCACAAAACGATTCTTAACGATAGGGCTGGAGAATCCACATAAATCAATCAGGGTCTGAATTATGTGAAAAACTAATGCTCTTTTTAGTTATATGGAGAAAGCCAAAAGGAAGTGACCAAAACAAGACATGAATGAGTGTACAAGCTTGTCTATGATATAAAATGGGATGCTCGGAACAACTCAAACCTCTTCGTAGATCCTGCTGAGGAAACTAGCACATTTTCTTCCTTCTTGTACTTCCCATGTATAATAACCATTTTCGTCAACCAACTCTATGTCTCTTGTTACCAAACAACAAAGAAGAACGGAGACTGAATACTGAAGAATAGAGATGGCCTCTTTAATTTCTCTGCAAGAAATACATAGTCATCGCATCTCAGTGAACTGGTGACATGGATTTATTTATTTTAAAAAGAACTAACATAATCTTCTGAAATAAGTTACCAAAAAAAATAAAAAATGTAGAATATGGTCTCACTGTAAAGATGGTAGATATCAAACAACAAGAGAACCTGAATAAAAATGCTAAGAAAAACTACAGGTTGATGAAGGACCTAGCATGAGGAGTAGGTGTATGAAGATTTGAAAGTATATGTATGCATGTCTGTACACACAATACATACTAACAAGATTCGAGATAGATTATGGGAGCCCCAGTTTGCAATTCTGATCTAATAATACAGCTACAAAAATAAAAATCACACTTACAAGAATCAAGACTTCAATAATGCTTGGTCATTGAAAATTCAGCCAAGGTAAACCGAAGACGAAATAATGAACAGGAAAACAAAGTTTTGTTTTTGAACCTTCAATAAACTACAATTTCTGATCGGTTTTCAAAAAGACAAGAATGCTATATTCCAAAACAATGACATCCAACGGAAATATAAAAGTTTTACCAACATAATCTAAACTTTAGATATTTTTGCAGCGAAAAAAGAAGCAGAAATAAGTACACCGAAGTCCAAGATTTAGTGTAGAAAGTACTATAGAACACTAACTCGTGCAAGTTAACAACGGAAAAGAAACCGGTAATATACCTTTTTCGGTGCCTAATAACTGTAGACAATAACCTGCAGCACGTGGCAAATAGATCTACAGAGAACCTCTGATCCACAGTACATCGATGATTGCCAGCTGTAGTGAACTTCTCGTTAGCTGACACCACTGAGGAACCAGGAGAAGTTTGGGAATTTCTAAGGTAGCAGAAATCTTGGAACAACGCCGCAGGTAAACGCAAAGATTGTATGACATGTGAGGAATTCATTTGAAAAAGAGCAGGTTTTCCAGCAACTTTAGTTAGCACCTCAGCACACATAAGAATGACTGCTCCAGGGTCTGGACAAATACCTCCACTGCTACATGTAACCTTTGCATAGAAGATTTGTGGACCTCGCAAGTGCACAACTATGTTGAACACAGCACTAGTTAAACTTTGGATGTACTTTTGCAAGATTGGGAGAGAGTCTCGGCCTGCATAACATGTCTACTGTCAGAACATTCCAAGATTTTGATACAAATAAGCATTTCATTTTCCAATTGTGGTTCTCTAAGTAATATCTCCTACTATTCATAGTTGAAAACAAAAAGCAATCCTTCAACAGTAGCACTGACTTAGTGTTATCGAGAAAGAAAAATGTCCAGTGCCAGAAGAAAGGTGCAACCAAAGACCATCAAGTGACATAATCACACAACAACTTGAGCTCAAGCAAAGAATGACAATTCCAAGCTACCAAGCTACATGAAATGCTGAAGATACGATTTATTTTTAAGCACTTCCTAGAGAGGAGGAAAAAAATAGGGATACAAGGTAGGCAGCAAGCAAATGGGGTAGCTTTGTGAATTCTAGCATCTGGATGAAGAGAAGCAACTATCAAACTGTTCAGGATCGACATACTACCCCCTGTAGGATGGTAGATGAAACAAACATCAATTTCTCTCCAGCTGAAAAGTTTACCATGAACATTCTCCCAGAAAACTGCTCCAGACTTTTCTAGATAAGGAAGTGTAACAATTGTGTGTACCTCAACTCCAGAAAGATAGTACGGTTTAAAGGAAAACAGGTATAGTTGTATAAATAGTAGGATCAAAGAACATTGGAACTATAACAGTTACATGTTAGCAAGTTAATGACTGGTAAAACCCATGAATAACAAAATAAAAGCTGCGGATTGTGTATTGTGAATACCAGTAGCTGATGGATGATGTATGTGTACCTATCTATTATCTTCTAATGTGTTTGATAGATTGACATGTTAACATTAACATCATCATTGTGAAGAGCCTAAAGAGTAAAGACAAATGAACACTTGTGTAAACCTAATGAAATCTTTCTAAAAGTAGATCCAATGATTTATTATCAAATTAATGGCAAATACCTGAAACAGATTCAATAACAGAATCAAAGCAGTCAACCCCCGCTGCAACAACTGCAGAAACCTTTCCTTCATCTGGACCTCCAGTATATATTTCATAACCCATGCTACATCGGTTGCTCACTCCGATAAGTGCTCTTTCTACAGCCTTAATAGCTGTCTCTAGATGCAACTTTGAAGTGACTAAGACATTGAATGAGAGCCTAAGCCTGGCTCTAAATTCGTTCAGACTATTCCATCCGTGGCCAACAGATAACTTAAATGATCCCGTTTGACCCATGAGTGTCTTGATACTAGATTCGGTGTCATGGGATGCTAGTGTAGCTTCTTTGCCACATAGCGATATGCATCTCCCTATAGCCTGCAAGTGTATGCTAATCAACCTAGCATACACATTTTTTAATGAGTTCTTCTTTAAAACATAACTGCCCAAAACTTTCAGATATTTTACAACTCCATCCAAACAAATATAAGAAAATGAGTGAGGTTCTTGAACCATATTTGTGAACTCTGTCAGCAAGTACTGTGAAATTGCGATAGAAACAGGCATCGAGCTTGAAAAAAAACTACCGCTGTATATCTTCATTTTAAGACTTAAAATAGCTGAAGATCCAATCAGAAGCTGCCTGACACAAACTGCTAATTCAGGATTCTCACCTTTCAATAATCTTAATAAAGGTTTCTTTAAAAGTTGTCCCTCATACGAATCAATCAGAATATCGACCGTAAAGTCTGCATTGTCCGAACTAGATCGTTTTTTCTTTAAGCTCAAATCTTTAGCAATTAAATTCTCTGAACAATATGGCTGTTGGGAATCCATGACAAACAATGCGTGTAAGCATGAATTTATGAAGTTTTCAGAAAAGGCTATAAATAGCTTGAGTTTAGAGTCTTTGGAGTCCTCAGATACAGGAGAAAGCCAACTAACCAATAAGTTGTGCTCATCAGTGTCCTCATAACTTCTCAAAATGGATGTGATGCCCCACAAGAAACCATGAATGCTTGTAACTAAAGAAGACAAATCGTCCAACTCCACAGTTTTGAGACTAGCTATAGTAGGAAGCAATAACTGTGCATGTTCTTTCAAACTCTCTGTCATATGTTCCATCCAGGTTCCTAAACTTGGATCAGATTCACTTGAACTTCTATTTTTGCTGAGCCCATCTGAAATGGGCAACTCTTTTGATAGTTCTGCATTGTTTATTGCGGAAGAAATGGAAAGTAGAAACTGCTCCTTGGTTAATGTCGACAGTATGTAAGATGTATCATCCATCAAAGAAAGACTCATATGCCTCACTTCAGTAGCATGCTCTTCGGGAAATGCAGGCAGAAGTTCAACCAATGCAGTGATGGATTTCCAAAGCCATAAAACAGCATATGAATTCCCAGAAAATATTGGAATGAGTGAACACTGTTTAGTTTCACCACTAGCATCGTGAAATGACATTAACAGGCATCTCAAGGTCTTTCTACAACTTACAAACAATCCAAATAGTCCATAGTGACTGTCCACCTTTAATTCACCATGATCCTGTAAGAGCATGACAACCAAAACCCTGAAAGGAGAAGATTAAATGATTCAATAATAGCACTTCAAAACATGACTTCAAGCTTTACACGCACATAGGCGTTTTCAAGTAAAAACTAAAGTACACAGCAGCAGGTACTACGAAGTTATGAGAATAGACAACAACATAACAAGACAGATATTAAGAAAAGATTCTTGATTTTGTAGTATCATTAACCTAAAATCAATAAGGCAGTATTTTGTGCAGTACATTATTCGGGAAGACACATGCATTGCATCAATCTAAAAACTAGACAGATGCATAACAAGATTGCAGCAAATTAGACGAGAAAATTCACAAAAATCTTCGATATACAAGACAAAAAATTACAGCCATATATTTAAAATGCCAAGAGAACTAGAAAAGAGAAAACATGTTTAATAGTTGGTTTATGAAACACTCCTTTCTGGTACTGGAGACAGGATAAACCAAGATGTCAACTAGCTGTCAGTGTGATACACTAAACCATAGTTGAAGTTTTCTACAAGGAAAATAACACATTGAATTGAAGAAACACAATACTGCACATACCTTTCAATATTGAGTAAATTAGTGGCACACTCTGAAAACGATTCTGAATTTAGGTAACCTTTAGGCATCCAAGATAAGAGATTAAGCAAGCTCCGACAAGCTAAAAGTTCCTTAGTGCTTTTCATGGAAGGGGAATCAGGACATAAGGAATCCTGCTTCATCGGCAAAACTTCGCTGTCTGCCACATGTCTTCTGTTAAGAGTAATTGATGTCTTCTCAATTTTATTTAAAATTAATCCCCACTCGTTAATGTCAGTTTGTCCCAGCAAAGAATCACCAAATATCGATACTAGAGATTGCTTCAGAACATCAGAAAAACATGATGGCAAATGCCTGCAGAGAAACTAGGACGTAATGAACAATATAAACATCACAACCATCACACGCAAAAAAAATAAAATAAAAAATAAATAAAGAAAGTGTATCAGTGCTTCTTACTGTTTGTTCATAGAATAAACTATCATGTAGCAGCTCTATTGTGATTTCATGCAGAGCGATTTTCTCCATGTTGTGAGATTTGCTTGATTTATGCCTCATAAAGTCTTTGCCACTGCTTATAACCCTGGTCTGGAAAATATGGAACAACAGACGCAGGAACATCTTCAACTTCTTCTTCGCAGCATGAGGGCCCCAAATATCAGTATTTTGGCAGAGAAGATACCAAACAGCAGTAGGCAATGAAGTTTCACTCAGAGAGAGATTATACAAGTCCCATGCATCATCTTCGGGTGTAGTGAGTTGCTCTTTGCCTTCAGAAATTATACAAACATCACCAGACATCAGTTTGACCTTTTTCGTGATATATTTAGTAACACTCTTCGCTTCTTTCTTTAGGCTTTTGATTTCTTTATCAAACAAATTTGAGGTATCATCATTCGTCAATGTCATGTTATTCTGCTCCTTTTGTAGGAACTTCAAAGCTTCTATCTGCTGGCTCAGATCAGCAAGCCTCTGGCAAGCCATGGTATGCATAACATAAACCAGAGGTGCACAACTTTTTACAGTGTCCTGACCACAAAAATCTTCTATAGATTTTATAATGGTCAAGAGAGAGTCTGAAGGTCTAATTATCCAAGAAAAATAACCTTCAGCTCTTTCCACGCAGTCATCTTCAGAATATGTTGTCACAAAATCTCCCATTGCTTTTGACGCCTTTTTAGATGGTTCAGGAGGCATGAGGCTTATCAATTGCCTGAATAAGCTTCTGCATGAAGTATATATGCGAAAGAAGAACAAGGAAACCCATGAAGCACTGAATCTTGATGTTTTGTTCTCACTAGAATATCTTTGTCCGCTGACATAGAAAAGGAACTCACTGACTTTCGAATCTTTTCTCACCAGAATACTTAGGAACGTACCTAGAAATTTCATCAGATCCTGGATGGATTTCCCAACAACAATACTGTTCCCTGTTGTGACAGCTAAATTGTCTAATAAAATTGAATACACTTCACATAGTGCCCTTCCAAGAAGCTCAGCTTGCAATTTTACATATTGCTTGCGATGTGTATGTAAAGGTTCTCCAGACTCTCCCCCCTTGCCCTTTGAACTGCTAGTCTTCATCCAGACTAAAGAATCAGAGACATCTTTTTCTAGCTGTTTGATGAAACCACTTGCCTGCCCCTCGGGTATGGTTTTGATAGCTTTACAAACCGCAAGCCTGAACTCTTGAAAGCATAACAACATGGTCACTGATTTTACACATGCTTTACTGTCAGGAAGACAAAATAACTTCACAGCTTTACACAGTGCAAATATTGGCTCACTAACCTACAGCAAGAAAAACCAAAAACTATAAATAGAACAAGACAGGAAAAGGAAGAAATTATGTAGAGTAAAACCAAAACATCATTGCATATAAGCAATGATAAAAAGAATAATAATGTTTTATCAAAAGATTTTAAGAAACAGTAGTAACTAATAGATCAAGGTGAAATAAAGCTTTAACAATTATCAGTTGACTACCACTATATTGATGCAGACTAACTTCTATATGGGTTCAGAAAGCATCTTAATTCTAATGCAAGTAATTGAAGTGAAATTCACTAACCTGGCGAAGCTCACTGTATATATTAATTAACTGGCATCCAAAGTGCAAAACATGTGAAGAGAGGGAACCTGTTACAGGTAGGTCAATCGCTAAATACGACAACATAATTTTCCACAAGCTTACCAAATCCTCTTCAGCAACCTCATATTCAATTTCTAACAAATACCCAAGAGCAACTATAATCTCTTTTGCTATCAAAGGTACGCCATCTACAGAGGTCCCATTATCCAAATCAGATAACCAAAGAAGTATCCTCAGTGAAAATGAGACAAGAGTCTGATACAACCCCTTCAAGAAATTAAGACGTTCTCCATCAGAAGTATCCTCCGTCCTCAGATATACTTTTTCATGCATAAACCCGGAAATTATCTTATTGGTAGCTTCAAGAGTGCAACGAGCAGCATCTAACAGCATGCGTCCCTCTTCCAAACTGCTTTCATTATATATTTCTATCTCCCGCTTCAAAGGCTTTATGAACCATAAAAAAATATCAAATACTGCTTTACCGGTTTCCATGTCAAGTCTATCAGAAGAATGAGTGCTGTCGATGGCTGTCCTAGCATTCCCAAGAGATATGTTGGACTCGGGACTTGTATTAACTTTTTCAAGTTGCTGTATAATCCCAATTTCTCCTGTCATTTTTATCCCCTCAGACAGCACAGGAGCTCCTTTTTGCTTCTTCACTATGACAACAAACAAGCGAAACAGCTCCCCCACAGCCCCCAATGAAGAAATTCTCTTCTCAGATACGATTTTTTCCAATCTTTCAAAAAGTCGTACGCAATAGCTTCTGTTACTCATTTCAGTTCCACCACGAAACCCAATACCCATCTCTGTACTCTGTAAACTTAGAAATTCCTTGACATGAGCAGAATGGAACAACCCATGTGATAAAATGTCTTCCACTGTCTTCAACAAATTTTGAGTCAATGTAGAATTACAACCATCAATTTTCTTATTCACCGTTACTAACAAACTAAGCAATGGTTCAAGAAGCTTATCTAAGAAACCAGAAAAAACTTTCTTTGGACTAGGATGTACCCTCAAAAAATTAGCAAAATACTCGAAAATCAAACATGATAAGCGAATTAACAAAATGCCTGCTTTGTCATTGGATACTTTAACCAAGTAAACCTTGTGAAGAACATCAACCATTGTCCTAACTGTCGAGGACAATACATCCATATTAGCGCTAAATGCCCTTCCATGTGAAGTAAATAGCAACGTAACACAATCTACAACAAAACTGTAAAACTCAGAATTTTCACTAAGAATACCCAAATTTTCCTTGTCCAGTATTAGCAAAGCATTTTTTCCAACACAAGAAATTCCACGTAAAATTTTCTCCTGCTTAAAACTTAACGGAACTTGCAAATACAGTGACTTATCTAAACAGAATCTAAAAATCTCCCAACATTTTAAAGCTCCTTGTGTTTGGTCAATAATCAACAGTGACTGAACCCATTTATTGAGTTCCTTAATTAAATGAGAATCGCTAACTATTTGAAGACCTCCATCATAATCACCACACTTCCACGAATTAACGTATTCCAATGCAAGTTCAAGTTTCCTACAAGAATTAAACCCTAATTTACTCAAAAATCATGATTACCATATAATTCAATCCACTGAAAAAAAATGAAAAATAAATGTGTTAGAGAAGTATAAATGTATACTAACCTTTGATTATCTATATCTTTCTTTTGAAGTGATGAAATCAATTCTAAGTTACGGTAAGGACCTTCTGTTAGTTTAGTCTTCTTATTGCCACTTCCTTGGTCTTTCTCTTCTTCAATTTCTTCGTTAGTATATCGTGCCGTCTCTTCTACTGAAACTAATTGAGCTGGTTCTGAATCTCTTTCATTATCTTCACTATTTCTTACTTTTCTCTTCTTATTTCTGCTTTTATCTGCTGATTTTTTCTTTGAACTAGAATCAACCATCTCTGTATTGGTATTGTTTAAGGGATGTTGATACTCGGTTGATATTACCTCTTCGATTAGAAACCCTAGGTTGTATTTGGCTTTTTATGTTATCTTGCTTTGCTCGTTTAGGTTTACAGAAAATACCAAGAGATGAAAATGGTTGCAGAATACAATAGAGAAGAAAAACCCCTTTGAGCGTAGGGTTTTAGTTTTGATGGAGTGAGTTGCGTTTACTAGTCGCACCCTCGTGCTCTCTAAATCCTAACTTTGATAACCTCGTTTTTGTAACACTAGGGAGTTGGGAGATATTTCTAATGTCCTGTTTTCACCGGGGTTTTTATAAAAAAATTTGAGAATTTTTGTGTTGTTATTATATAGGGACTTCTAAAAGTCATTGGAATTATTTATCGATGGATTTGGATTTTGAAATCCGTGACTTAAGATTTCGGAGGATTTTAAGAGATTTTTACGTTAAAATATATCATCAAAGGTTTGTTAAAAGTGATATTTATCACTATAACTTACTTTCATACTATGCCGATAATGAAGATGTCTCAGCGATCTGGCAAAGTCTAAAAATAGGTAACAAGCTGGAGCCTGAAAATTACTTATCTGATAGTCTGAAATGATGCTCAAGATTTGGTTAAGCTCGTATCTAAAATATTTAACATTATATTTTTTGTTATATCCTGAAGTAATAACTAGTATTTGCTCTTTATCCAGCTTGTAAAATAGAAACATTATTATGTGTTGTAGAACACAAAACCAATTTAACTTCCAGTCATTCCAGGTGGAGGTAATGTACGAGGTCTTTCTTTTATTAAAAAGAAAACATCATATGCATCCTAAACAAATATCAAACAACATAACAAACTATAAAGATATAAAATCATCTATAGGGCTTATCATGTGCGAGTTATTTGAACTAGGAAGATAAGTCATAACATGGGTTCACGAACCCAAGTTAGAAAAGTGTATAGGAGAATTCGCTGACAGCTTGGGTTCGCGAACTCAATATATATAAAAGCTACAAGAGAACTCGTTATAGCTTGGGTTCAAGAACTGACTAAGTTAGGTTCGCGAACTGACGACGGTGGAAGTCGGCAGTGTATCCATTTAGACGTCATATTCGCGACTCGATTAAGAGTTTGTTAAAGATGAGAAAATAGATAGCAACTAATATTATTAACATCTGAAAGTTGAGAAGGAATCTAGAGCCAAAACTAACGACCACCTGAATCACATGACAATAACCTAAGTCACGTGGTAATATCTCGAGTCATACGGACAGAACAACAACTATTTCAGTTACAGATTTGAGAAGTTGAGAAGCTAAGTGCCTAAGTTAGTCATAAGATTGTCTACACAAATTTAATTGAGGAAATAAAACCCTAGTTTACTCGCCACCTAATCTAGGCATGTCTTAGGCGACGTCCAGCACTGGTCAATGCTCGCGCCTTCACCATGTCTGCTATTTTGGTACAAGTAAATCCTAAACAAAATTTCATGGACAACAAACCCTAAATTAGGGTTTCCACATGTTTCAAACAGACCTTTAACTACCACTAACTCATGAGGGAGTCTTATCTCTACGAGATCAACACAAGCGTTACCCACTTATGCTAGTGCATCATGGTATCTTTAAGGTTATCCGAGTTCAATCTCAAGATAAAGAAAACTTCCAAGTTAAGATGTATCTACACCGGGGACTGCAGACGACCATGCAATTCAAAAACTAACTCATTGCCGGCAAAGATCAGTTCAAGTATTTTCTACAAAGACGAACTTCATTCAGGTCATGCTCAGACGCAGTCAGCAAAGTCAACATGACGTGGTTCAACAAAACTTTAATTCAGAATAAAAGATTTTTCAACAAAGAAAGATCAAGGATTTCACATACATGCACCATCTATATACTCAACATGTAACATTTACAGTTCCATGATAAGTAGGGGACTTAATATAAATGGTAATTTTCAACCAGGGAAAAAAATGGTCATTTTAGGGTTTGGTCAAAAAAATTACGACAAAGTCAAATCCCATATCCTCAACACGCGAGTAAGATTCAACTCCAATTCACATGGTCGGATTCCATCTCACATCACTAGTGGAAAATGGTCATTTTAAGACTGATTAGGATTTTATATTAGTACTGTCTTATGACTGTAGTATTTGGAATCATGATTTAGGGGTTTTTGAGTTTTTGTTGCGATTTAGGGGTTTTTTTTTCTTGGATTTTCAAGAGGAACATACCTATTGAAGAAGTACTTGAGAGTTTGAAATGTAACAGAGAAGGACTTAGTAATGAGGCTGCTCAATAAATTAACCATCTTTGGTAACAACAAGCTTGAAGAGAAAAAGGGTTTCATAATTTCCTCTATGTTTTTGTTGTTTTTAGTGCTCGAGTATTTTTGTTTTTGCTTAAATCTTAATTTTCGTGTGTTTGTGTTAACATAGGGAGAGTAACGACAATCTTTTTGGTTTAGGCAAGGATTGTTCCTGCCCAGCTTCTTGCAACTCACACACAAAATCCTAAATATTCTAGTCTCACCCTCCACCCGATTTTAGGTATCTACAATTATATTTTTTTATAATCGTCAAATTCTCGATTGTGTTCATTTTAGCCACGAATGTTCTTGGTATTCCATGAGTGTTATATATGAACTTAGCCTTTTATAGTTATCATTGAAACGGCCACACTTCTCACTCATATAGATGATCTCCTATTTGAAAGTATACTGCTATACTTTTCTTAGTTTAACTAAACTATAAGAATCATTAAGAGAATTTTTCAACCTCTTACTTGGCAGGAAACACTAACTCTTATCATGTGAATGGGAAGGAAAAAAAATATTTCATCGTTATTTGGCGAGTAATTCACAATTTAGTTGGCCATTTTGAGCCTAGACCATGGGATCTCCAATCGGTAGGTTAGATTACCACTAAGGCTATAAGCCCCATTCCCCTTGATGTTGCAATTATAAACTCTCTCTAGAGCCTATATCCTTTGTCGACTTAATACAATTCTCAAACACCATCTTTTTAGATGCATACATTTAAAAATAATTACTTTACGATATGGACCTCATATTAATAGGTCACACGATGTATCATGTTGTATTCAAATTTTAGCATGGTGTGCTGGGCAACAAACGTGCTAACAGGACCCAATTTACACCGCTAAAAACACCATTAACCCGCATTAACACAAGTCCATGTTTTCAAAGCCTATCCTGATTCCTGAACCAACAAAACTTTCCAATTATCCACCCCCAAAATATTGGGCTGAAATATCGACACCCAAAAACAGATGAAAAAAGTGAAAACCATGTCTATTGCATCAACCGCTTAAATCTGTCCTCCGTTAATAATTCTAATCCTGCAATTCCTCCTTTTCTGAAAGCTATCTATCTAAACGTGGTGCAAACCCTCAGCTCTAAGCGCATAATTTGCAAAGACCCATCTTCATTACCATCAGTTTATAAGTGATGAGGGCACAAAAGAAGCCTATCCAAGCTGTAGCAACATGGGTAAGGAGACAACCACCAAAGGTGAAGGCTTTTTTAGCCGTGGTATCAGGAATGACTGCTCTTGTTCTCTTGAGATTTATCGTAAACGATCACGATAATCTCTTTGTTGCTGCTGAGGCTGTTCATTCTATTGGTGTCTCAGTTCTTATTTATAAACTCATGAAGGAGAAAACTTGTGCTGGTAAGAATTTCTTAATTGCTTCTTAGATTTTGTATGCTAGTTTGTGAATTAATGGGATGTTACTTTTGGCATTTTTTGGAATCTTCTAATTTGAATGAAAAGGAAAGACCTTTCTATTCCCCTTTTGATCCTGTTGATTCAATTTATGATCTGTGACATTTTTCGGACTTTTTTATCCTTTGAAGAAAAAAGAGTTCTATCATTTTTGTGATGATTTATTTATTGGATGGGTTATAGATTTATTGGGTGTAATTTAAAGAATGAAATCCAACATTTGTAGTCAGTTTACGAATTGAGCAAAATCTCCTTGTTACATGTGAACCCTTTTTGTTGTATATGCTAGTTGTGAAATTTTATCAGTGTTATTAAAACTCGGGAACAGAAACTTTTAAGTAAAATACAACCTTGTTTCATTATGTGTATGTTGTGACTTCTGTAGCTTCTTAGTTGAAGTGCTTGTGGTCTTGTGCGTCTTATTACAAAGCCTCTATGATAATAGAGTGTTTGACAGGCCTTAAATTAACATGCCTGGGAATATGATGTTCATAGAACAGTCCAACCCGATAGAGCATATATTGAATCTTGAATCTATGATATTAGGCCACTCCACTCATTTCCCACAAACTTAACACGCAGCTTACATAAGAATGCGTCACTTCATACAAACAACAATAACTGTAGGACATCTTGCCATTTACAAAGAAACCAATAGGTAAATTTCAAGCACAAGGACACAATATACACAACAAGCAATTAACATATGATTAACACAGGTGACGATTTATACTATTTCAGAATATAAATTCTTTATATGGATACGTAGTAAATACAAAGACAAATTTATTTAGTATAATATAGTTTCTAAATATGTGGATTGGTTGTTAGTAATAGCTCAACTTTGGTGAGTTTATTAGGTTTGGAATAATTTTTGCCTTTTTGTGGGTATGGTTGCATTTGGATAGGATGATGATCTTTGCCAAAACTCAACCCATGAATTGAGATTATAGTTAGTTACGTATTCCATGTGTGTGTTATTTTACTTATTCTTATCGACCACTTTACCTCTTCTAATTAATTGGATCGAAAAGAAACTTCAGAGGCTTGTTTGTTTCCATAAGTTTTAGGAAGAAACGAGGAGAGGTGTAAGAGTAAGATATGATTCAAAAAATAGTCCATGGAGATACGATTGATGTGGTTAAAAGGGGTGAAAATACTTATCGTTTCAGAAAAGCATTGTATAGGACATGCCAAATATGAAATACTCAAACCATGACAAATTTTGTTAAAGATAAGTGGTGGTTCATAACTTCATATCAAAATGTTACAGAGAGATTTATTGAATTTGGACTACTGTGATGTAGCCAAAGATCCAAAAGAAGATGATGTATGTAATAGTGTGTGAGACCGTATGAGCGATGACATGGTGCATTCAAAAAGTGATCATATATATTCTGGAATTGCCATGTAGCATGTATGGGTGTGTGTTTATATATAAAGATTAAATGTCGCCAGAAGGTTTTCGGTGCCTATCTGAGGGGTATTTAATCGGTACCTTCTTTTCTTTGCACCCATTCTGGTTAACATTGTTTTTTTGATTCTTTAATATACTTTCTAGTTGCTAATAACAGCATACTAGTCCAAGCATGTAAAGTCAAATTACCTTTACCTCTTCGATGTGCAAAAGTTTTATCTTCTTACTTGTGCATGTTTTGCTTGATGTCTCTGTAGTATAGATCCTGGATTATTTGCTGTTTCCTTTTTCATCTTACCTTTGTTCATATGTCGTTTGAACTCGTTGTGTAGGACTTTCACTCAAATCCCAGGAACTCACAGCAATATTTCTGGCTGTTAGACTATATTGCAGTTTTGTTATGGAGTACGATATACACACGCTTCTCGATACAGCCACATTGGGGACAACCCTCTGGGTTATTTATATGATCCGTTTTAAATTAAGATCTAGTTATATGGAGGATAAAGACAACTTCGCAATTTATCATGTGGTAAGTTTTTGTGATCCAACCCTCCTCTCTTCTCTCTTATGCCTCTTTTGTATCAAGCTGGTATTTTATTTTTGAAGCTAGTGCTGAGAATATAGGCGTTGCAGCAGCCTTGGTAATGTAGAGTAAAATGTGTTTCTTAGTGACATTTGTGTGTGTAGTTATAACTTCAATCTTAGGAAGGATGGCGATTTTACTAAATGTTGGCGTAGGTAACTAGAGGGGTATATTATGAAGCAATTGAACTGTTACTGTGCAGATCAGATGTTTCTTTACCACAATGGGTTTATGTTTATTTGTGATGTTTTACTGATTATGCAAAATTTTGATGTAGTTGGTGCCGTGTGCTGTATTAGCTCTAGCCGTTCACCCGTCGACGTCACATAATATTTTGAACAGGATCTTCTGGGCTCTATGTGTGTACCTTGAAGCAGTCTCAGTGCTTCCCCAGTTGCGGGTGATGCAGAACACAAAGGTACGGGCCATGGGAATACAAACTTGTTTATTTACATGGATCGGTTTGTGAAACTCTCATTAATACATGTTTGTCGATAAATTCAGATTGTTGAACCATTTACAGCGCATTACGTATTTGCCTTGGGAGTCGCGAGGTTCTTGAGCTGTGCCCATTGGGTCCTCCAGGTTTGAATAAGCTGACACATCACACATCTTTATATTATTCTTTCCTAGAAACGTGGATTTGCTAAGTACATCCAGAACACTGATTCATTCAATCTACTTTGACTCTGGTTGGCCTTGAAAATGATCAAATAGGTTTTAACCGTCAAATATTATATATTGAATTCATGCTAATTCATAGTTATCTTAACAATTCAGTCAATTAGGAAACTTAAATTCCTTCTGTGCTGGCTCTTGCTCCACCTTAGGCTATTTTTTCAATTAATACCCCGTAGTCCGCTGGTGCAGCTACTTAACTCTTACCCCTAAAGAAGACAATCAATCCAAGTAGGGTTAAACAGATACCTAACCATGATTCTTCTATGGTGGCACTGGCTCCATCTTGTAGTCCCCATTATTATTTTGTTGATAAACACCTTGTAATCCACCAATGCAGCCACATAACTATACGATACTGTTTCTCCATGCTGATTTTTCAATTTATATCCAAAGGGTGCAGCACTGAATTTTTTCTTTCTTTTCTCTCCCATTTTCACAGGTCCTAGATACTCGTGGACGCTTACTTACAGCTTTGGGTTATGGGCTGTGGCCTTCTATGGTTCTTTTGTCAGAGATAGTCCAAACCTTCATCTTAGCAGACTTCTGTTATTATTATGTGAAGAGGTTCGTTTACGACTGCAACACTGGTTTTTCTTGATTTATATTGATATTAATTATTGTTTCTTTCCTGATTTTTCGTTTACATTTATCCATCTCTCTTCTTATTTACAGCATTTTTGGCGGACAACTTGTTTTACGTCTCCCATCTGGAGTAGTATGAGAGTCT
>JAJJMC010007665.1:1352553-1369826 GCA_023531435.1 Papaver californicum
GACTAGACCAAATGACCAAAGAGTAAAATTTTTGATCTTTACTCCGCCTGGAACGCAACGGTCATGGAGTAAAATTTGATAGGGCGGTTGTCTAAGCAAGCGCCTGGCGTTGGGCGCATGTAAAAGTATACGTCTAATTCAATTTTGTTTTACGGGCGTACGCCTGTGAAAACGCTTGGTTGGGGCGGACGCTGGATGAACGCTCGGTGAGAGGCGCAACCCAAAAGAACGTCTGATGATAGATGCACGCTTATCGGAACGCCCCAATGACAGGCGTATGTTTAGCCGAACGCCTGATGAGGCGTTATCCTAGCAACACGCCCGGTCATTTTTCTACCCGTACAGCTGGTACGTGTTTCAAAGAAGACGGACGCTCGCATAAGGTTATGCTTGACTCATCAGGCGCTTCCCTAGCCACACGAGTGTCTCACCAGGCGTTTGTCTGGGTGAACGCCTGATATAAAATTCAAATCAGTTAATGCCCATTCAAATCAGTTAACGCCTGATGTTTAAAATGCCCAACAAAAGATGAAAGAGTTAGTAACAAATCAGTTAACGCCCGATTCAAATTAGTGAACAAACAAGACAACAATAAAATGAATGTAGAAGTGAAAATCATGAATGAAAAAGCTGGATTTGCATGTTTTTAGAAAGTCAGTTACGCTAGGTGATAAAGGGAAGACTTTGGAAGGTGGGTCAAGAAATTAAGGAGAAACTGGGTCTGGGTTCGGTTAGTCGGTATGAACTGGTGATCGTGAAATGACTGGTGATTCTGGGGAATGTTTAGAATGCCCAACAAAAGATGAAAGAATTAGTAAGTATTGTATGTATCAAAGAATCAGTAAAAACAACTTTTAAAACTGAATTCTATACACTGCGGGTCTGCTTTATTTTGTTCTTCACCAAGCGTTAATCTAGGCGCACGCCCCCCATACAGGCGCTCTCTTACGCGCACGCCCACTACAGGCGTTAATTCAGTCGAACGCTCAATACAAGCGTTAATCCAGCCGAACGCTTGATTAGCAGGCGTGCTTCTGGCGTTATGCTTGATTGGACGTCCTCTTGGGTGAACATCTGATGTGGCGGAGTTCTGGTTAAACGCCCGTCTAATGAAACACACGTCTAGTTAAACGCCTGGCACCAGACGGAGAACCAGCTTCACGCCTGGAACGAGACGTAAGCCTAGGTTAACGCTCCACTATATTTGGGTTTGGTCCAGTTCTGGGATCATTTTTGATCCCAAACAGTAAAAATTCCGGACGAAACTCATATTTACTCGCCCCAATGTGCTTCGATTTGGACGGGTCAAAGACCAAATTTGAGTTTGGTACGTCTTTTATTCCCAGCACTGTGGGTGCTCTTATAACCATATTTTTAGGGAATCTTGGACAATAGACTCATTTTCTCTTTGTAAAACAGTTCCACCTGGCTAGTTCAAGAATAATTGATTTGGACTAATTTTAAATTTGATTCCTTGTATTAATATTTCCAATAAATTAACCACATACTCTATCCAAGAGTGTTTAACATATGATAATGTTTCACAATCTTATTCTTATCTAACATTTCTTACTGCATTGTCCAGGGAGGATGAGCCAAAGAACTTTAGGGAAGCAAATGCAGTTCCCGTTTGGAAGAAATCTATGCAAAAGGAACTGTTATCTCTAGATGAAAATAAAACTTATGGTATTGTTCAACTACCGCGAGGGAAAAAGATTGTTGGTTGCCGTTGGGTATATAAAATAAAATACAAGTGTGATGTTACTATAGAGCGGTATAAGGTAAGGTTTGTCGCTAGAGGATTCACACAAACGGAAATGTTTGTCCCAGTTGCAAAAATGTACACATTTAGAGTTCTACTTTCTTTAGCAGTAAATCAAGACTTGAAACTTTTTCAGATGGATGTAAAAAGTGCATTTTTACATGGAGATCTTGAAAAATGAATTTATATGAGTATTCCACTTGGTCATCCGGAAGAAGGCAAAGTAGGAGCCGTGTGTAAACTTAAGAAGACGATATACAGGTTAAAGCAATTACCAAGAGCTTGGTATGCGATGCTCATTTCTGTCCTTAAAGCAAATGGTTTTAAACAAAGTTATGCAGATCCAACATTATTTGTTAAAAAAGGTACGTCAGGCCTTACTGTTGTAGTAGTTTATGTAGACAATATTGTGATAATGTAACGATCATAATGGCATTAAAAAAGTAAAGTTTCTCTTACACAATAAATTTTCCACCATGGATTTAGGAACCTTGAAGTACTTTCTTGGCATAGAGATTGATCACTCAAAAAAAGGCATTTTTCTAAACCAAAGAAAGTATGCTTTGGAGTTATCAAAATAAACATGAAATTTAGGTGTAAAACCATTAGAAACACCTATCGACAGCCAAACAAAGCTTGATGAAGATGATGAGTTACTTGCTGATAGAGGATACTTTCAAAGGTTAGTTGGTAAACTTATATATCTTACGATTACATGACCGAATATCTCTTATGCTATTAGTTTTGTAAGTAGGTTTATGCATACACATAGAGTAAGTCATACGAATGCAGTGAATAGGATTTTGCAATACTTGAAAGGTTCCCCAAGAAGAGGTTTATGGATGCGTAAAAACGGACATAGTTCCATCTTTGGCCATTGTTCTATATTTATTTATACTTACTCAGATACAGATTGGGCTGGATGTCCGGTTGATCGAAAATCCACTACTGCATATTGTACGTTTGTTGGAGGAAATTTAGTAACATGGAGGAGCAAAAAACAGAATATGGTTGCACGGTCTAGTGTAGATGATGAATACCAAGCTATTGCGTTAACGACATGTGAAATCATTTCGCTTCGAGCTTTATTAAGAGATTTGGATTTCGCTTCTCCTCAACCAACAAAGATGTTCTATAACAATCAAGCTGATATGCATATCGCTTCAAATCCCGTCTTCCATGAGCGTACGAAACAGATTGAAGTTGAATGCAACTTTGTTCGAGAAAACTTGAAGAACAATGTCATTTGTACCTCTTTTGTTCCTAGTGCTCTACAGTTAGCTGGCATATTAACAAAGGGACTTTCCGCTGCCATATTTGAAGAGATACTAGGCAAGTTGGGCTCGATAAATATTTACACACCAACTTGAGGGGAAGTGTTGGAGAATATCAATGATATTTACAAGATATCATTTATCTTAATTAGTATAATGTTGTTTCTGTATATTAGTTCACCGTTAGGAGAATTTCCTTCCTAGGTTTTAGGTTATTACCTAAGTTATCTTTCTTATTATTAGATAGTTATTTCTATATGTATATATTTGTATCCCTACTGTAATTGGAAGATACACAACAATAGAATACAATTCTCTCTTATTATTAGTTTCTTGAGCATTGCATGCTAATTTTTGGGTCATGAAATAAGTTGTGCATCACTTAACAAATTTTTGGTCACGTGGAAGAAATATCAGTAATTTTATAACATGTCCATGTTCTGTTTTTTGAGAATTTTTCCACGTCCAGTCATGTCATATCCGTATCACCGTGTCCTCGTCAGTACTATCCATCTCATCAACGTAAATGAAAACGAAGTGGAAGATACTTTTGATCCTGTTTGACCAAAAGACCAGATTAATAAAAAGATTGCAGTGGAATGAAGTATGGATTGAACGAAAAACTAAATAAATACAATACACGATAAGTTTAATTATATTTTTTAAAAACAAAATAAAGATATTTTTAAAAAGTAACATCTCTATTGAAAATATATTTTTCTCTCAACCACATTAATGCTATTGTCTCAAGTGCACATAATCCCTCTTGGTTGTTCACAGGTTACTATGGTAACCCTTATGAGTTAGCCCAAAAGACTGAATCTTGGCAAATGGTTGAGAATAATGGGATTTCCAATAACTTTCCATGGTTAGTTATTGGAGAATTGTATCCTATATGAATCTGAGAAATATAGCACTCAAGCTATGGATTCTATGAAAGCCAATTACTTTAAAGACGAGACTGACAATCTTGAGTTTGAGGATATTGGTTTTACTAGGAGTCCCTTCATTTGGTCTAATAGAAGATCTGGTCTTGCTCTTACTGAACAAAGATTGGATATGGGTTTGGCCTCTGAAAACTAGTTAACTATATTTCCTAATACTACTATTTCTAATCTTCTGGATTTGGGCTCCGATCACTACCCCATTCATCTCAACACTAATCCTCATTGGAAGACCGGTAGTATCCCATTCAAATTCTTTGGCCCTTGGCTGGATCATAATGAGTGTAAAGAGATTGTGGAAGAATGCTAGAGAAGGAAGATGCATGACTCTATGGATTTTATTATTGCTAGAAGATTCAAAAACATCAAGAACGTGTTTAAAATTTATAATAAAGAGGTCTATGGCAACATCAAAACTAATATAGAAGATAACAAAAAGCATCTTGATTGGCTTAAGAAGAACTACTTCAGAACTAATAGAGGGAAAATCATTAACAAAGCTAGGAAAAAGGTTACTGAATGTCAAGATACTGAAGATAAATTTTAGAAAACCAAAAGTAGGGACCAAACCATAAAGCTGGGGGACAGAAATACAAAATTCTTTCACAGAACAACCAAAAGCATAATTAGGAGAAACAAAATTAAAGTTATTCAAGAAGATGACGGGTCCTAGTCAACTGACCCTGACCATATTTCCAGTTGTTTCACCTCTCACTTCTCAAATATGACTAATGCTGAAACCATCAGAATAAACCATGAAATCATTAATCTTATCCCCGCCACCATTTCTTCTCAGGACAATGCCACTCTCGATAGACTTCATGACTTGCAGGAAATTAAGGATGTCCTCTTCAGTATGTGTGGGGATAAAGCTCCAGGGCCTGATGGTTTTCCTTCAAACTTCTTCCAAGTTAACTGGCATATTGTGGGGGGAGGATACTGTTAAAATGGTCCAAATTTTTTGGTGCTCTAAACATATTCTCAAGGAGATGAATGCTACCTTCATATCTTTAATCCTCAAAACTGAAAACCCTTCTTCTCCTATCCACTTCAGGCTCATTAGCCTATGTAATACTGCCTATAAAATCATCTCAAAACTTATAGCCCAGAGAATTAAACCTTTCCCGAAGAAGATTATTTCTCCTTACCAATCTGCTTTCATCTTTGGAAGAGAGATTCCTGATAATATTGATATAGCTCATGAGTTCATTCACAGCATGAGGTCCAAAAGAGGTATAAAAGGTGAAAATGATACTATGGGCATTAAGATTGATATGGACAAATTTTTTGATATAGTGGAATGGGGTTTTCGTATGACTGTTATGAAGCAAATTGGTGATGAAAACTGGTGCAATAAATTTTTTTAATTATTTTTTCCTTTACTTTTTATGTGCTGGTGAATGACATCCCTGGTGAGTTCTTCAAACCCTCAATTGATCTTAGACAAGGTGGTCCCTTATCCTCATACCTGTTTTTATTCTGCATGGAAGATTTATCCATAACTGTCATGCATGTTGAAACCATAGGTCTTATTTCTAAAAATTTACAAAAATGATCCTTATATTAATCATCTCCTTTTTGCTGATGATTGCATGGTCTTTTGCAAAGCTAAAAAAGTTGAAAGCCAAAACTTGGTTGATATTCTTAAGTTATTCGGTGAGACTTCAAGTCAGCTCATCAATTTTTCAAAGCCAAGGGTTTTATTTAGCAATAACACTGATGATAACATTAGTCTTCAACTCAGAAATGAGATGGGAGTTCAAATGATAAATATCTGGGATCTCCTCTTTTTACTCATAGAAGCTTGATTTAATCCTTTAAGCCTTGCGTGGATAAGCTCAAAGTCAGGCTAGCTAGTTGGAAGAATATCTCTCTCAATCCGGCTGGTAGAACCACTCTGATAAGTTATGTTACTTCTTCCTCAAGTATAAATCACATGAATTGTTTTAAATTGCAAAAGCAAACCTGCCAGTATCTTAATAAAATTCAGAAAGATTTTTTCTTGGGTAAGGATGTTGACCATCCTAAAGGTTACTACCCCAAAGCTTGGGATTTTGTCAGTAACCCAAAGAGCCTGGAAGGTTTGGGCTTCATGAATATAAAAATATTTAACAGTGCTATGATCTCCAAGATTGGTTGGAGATTGGAATCTGACAAAATGTCTATTTGGAGCCAACTCATGGATGCTAAATACTTGGAGGGGTAGGAACATTCTCAATATGTATACTTAGGCTAATGTTGGGGATTCTTGGACCTAAAAAGATACTCTAGAAGGAATTAGCAACATACAGGATCACAACAGCTGGAGAATTGGAAATGACAAGAAAATTAACATCTGGAATGATAACTGGATAGAGGATCCTAATATAATTCTTATAAGACCTGTCAATTGCCAGATGACTTACAAAGGATTGAACACCTTTTAAAAGAGTATGAAAACTGGGATTCTGCAAAAATTGATATATGGTTTTCCCAGGAGATTTCTGAAGCTATTCATAATACCACCAATCATCCAGGGAAGAAGATCAGATCATCTGGAATCTCACTCATAATGGCCAGTTCTCTGTAAAGTCCCTTTACAAAGCTAAAGTTGATTACAAATACAGAAATGATCCTCACAATCAATTCTGGACACTTTATGGAAGATGAATGTTGCACTTGTTATTCATATCTTCATTTGGAAATATGCTCACAATATTCTCCTTACTAATGCTAAAACTGCCAGCATTCTGCATTATATTGATCTTATATGCAAGTTTTGTAAAAGTGGGGAGGAAAACTTGACACTCTTTTTATGGGCTGTCCAGTTGCTGTTGCAATTTGGAACACTTTGTTTGGTCTAAATCATCGGATTTTCATGAACAATACCAATTTCTCTGATTAGCTCAATACTTGGTTTGAACCAAACAGAAACTTGAATTCTGATCCGAAAACTCTGGCTACCATCTGTTGGTTCATTTGGAAAGCTAGATGTGACTTTATATTCAAAAGAATAAGTCCCATAGATAACAAAACTGTTCAAGATATAAAACATCATATTTGTGTTCATAATAGAATACATCATATTTAGGATCATATTCTGAATGATTTCACCTCTACTCTGATCACTAATGAGGAACATCATCTCCCATCCCATGTGCATCAGAGTGGTGACTTTGGGATACGGATAAAAATTTGCACTATACAACACCTTGAATCAAATTCTTTCTATACTGCTCTAATAGCTTATGACTTTGCAGAAAACTACCATGGGGATGGAGGACATCCAAGACACGATGAAGAATGGGGAGCAACAGGAGAAGCTGATTTAGCTTTTCAATGGGTTCAGGACCTCAACAGCACAAATGTGGAAATTCTGGCTGAAGACATTAATATTTTGGTTCGTTACAATTAACTCTATTATATTGTTCAAGGAATATTTAACATCAACTACCATGCTTCAATCAGAAAAACAGAGGAAGCAAGTCCAGTTATAGTTACTTTTGTGTTAAAAAATCTCCAACTCATTCATAGAATGGATAACTTAAAAACTTTTTATTCTATTTTAAACAGTAAGAACGATGATCTCCACCAGGACAGGGCTTACATTGAACCTGTTCCTGAGGTCTAGTTTGTAACTTCCTCTTAGGTTCGTCTAAGTTTTTATTTAAAAAAAAAAGTTTAATTTTTTCTTGAAGCATACTATAACTTCAATGATATGTAATGATATAAATATCATAACATGTGATTACACTTATTTCTTTTCTCATAATCTAGCCGCAACTTTAATACACTTTCCCCATGAATACTGTTGCTGCCCGAAAGTGTTCAGTCTCATATAATATTTCAAAATCAAATGGATAACGATTGGGTGTTAATTATTGTTAATAATAATTCAGTTACTTTTGTAATTTAAACAATTTGCCAATTACAGGCCAGAAAGGGACGAAGTGTAGATTTTCCTATTTTCATTCCACGGTGGAATATTCAAATGAGATGGAAAATGCCAAATCCAAGAATCTGTCTCAAGTTATGTTCAGTCTAGCCTTAGAAGACAACGGTTAGTTTATCCTACGGTTCTCGTTTCATCGTTTATAAATTCAATTCTTTTTTATTTTAAAATTACACCTTTTATATCCGTAATTTCAATAAATTTCTTTTAATTTTCACTTTGTTTTTTGTTAATCTCACTCTAATTAGGAAAAATGGCATCCATAGTTTGTGGCAGTAAGTTTTCTCAAGAAGAAAATTCAGCTATCCGCAAAGCTTATCTTTAAAACAATCTATCATATCAGTGATAACCAAGACGTGTCGAATCTAAGTTTTTGGAACAACATTATTGCAATGTTCGCAGAAGAAACCAGGAACCCGAGAATGCATCATGCTTAAGGATTGTCGAGTTGTTTTAACCAGATTAGCAGGGAAAAAACGTAATTTGTAGCTTTAGTAATAAGGAGCAACCGAGAGAGATTTCTCGATAAGACTGATGAGCAAGTGGTATGAAATAAATTGAACGTTTTTACTGGATTCCTCAATTAATTTATTAACTTAGTATTATTTGTTTGTGAAATTACAGGTACAAAGAACTCTACTGGTATACAATTATATAAAGGAAAACGTTTCAGTTACGAAGCTTGTGTCAATATCCTTACGGGGCTTCACAGATTCAACCCCCTTTTGTTCCAAGATGCTCCACCACTTCTAGCTGAATGAGGACGTTGATTGGGGAGTTTTAATTTAGTTTGAATTGAATGTAACAGATTAGTCTTATGTAGTTTTAGTTAATTTTAATTAAAAGTAATAGAGTAGCTTATGTATTTGTAGTTACCTTTAGTCCAATGTACTTTGATTTAAAATAAAATATGTCCAAATTAGTTATGATAGTACAATGATGGTGGAAAGGGAAATAAATTATTCATTGATGAAACATAACACAACATAACACTAAACTAAAATATAAAAGAACACTTAAGCCGTTCAAACAATTAATCAGTTATATATCCAAGGGAATTGTATCAGATTATGATAAACCATATAACATAATGGAAAAACCTCTTCTGGTCGTATATACATTATTTTTTTCCCTTTGCTTTTGGAATACATATTAATGTTGTTGGTTGAGAATGCTTTCGGTAGATTGTGTTTATAAAAACTTGTTAGCAATATGTGGTTTTTTTATAGGACAATATGTAACCATTATATAGCCGTTGGTAATTTTAAAAAATAAATAAATGATCCGTTGTTGGCTAATCCATGGCTTATCAGCTAACCCTTGAACGCTAACGGCTATTGATCCAACAAATTTGAAGCGGGATGTTGTACTAGTCAGTGGAGGTGTTGATGAATGCAGTAGCTAATTAATATAAGTTTAAATACTGATAAATAAAAATAAAAGTTTAATTTTCAACATTACTTCTTGTTTTAATATCTAATTTTTGAATTAATTTATAATATTGTATCCTTTTCTACAAAATATAAATTTGGGTAATAAAAGTTAAATGCAGATTTCAATAAAAATCTCGGACAATCTTTGGCGTCCTGGTTATCTTCAATTGATGTAACTTCCATTCGATGGGTTCTTTAGAAGATTTTCCTTGATTTTTATAACCAGTGCAATGACTATCATGGTTGTTAACTTTCAAAACTTGAACTCTTTTTTGCCTTTTAGTCACAGATCTTCCTGGATTAACTTCCAAAAAGTGAATTTTTCTTTCTCTTTTATCGTTCTCTATTATTTTCTAAACCAGGATATATCTTTTCGCAGCTTCAAGTTTGCTTCAGAAAAATCACATAGTTGGTGTTGATTTTCGACTTGGGATGCAACTTGAGACATTTCTATCGATCAATTTAGAGAATTTAAATTAGAATTAGAATAATTTTTAATATAAAAAATTGTAGGGAAGATTAAAATTTAGTGTGAGTTAAGTGTTCGAAGAGAGTGTAATTTATTTATACAGGTAAAAAATGTAGCCGTTTTTTTATTGTTGGAAAAAGTTGTTGTAATTCAATTTTAACAGATCATAGAATGTTGGGACGGTTGATTCAATCTTTTCCGATTTTCTTTTTCTCACTGTAAAAAAATGTGTTTACCCATCCACGTAAACCATTAGATGTGTTCATTTTCCAATTCCCACTAACTTTTCTTCAATAATAAAGAAGGGAAAATTGAAAAGCTCGTCTCATTCAGCTGAGTATTTGTTATGCCGATGGTTCGTATGGTATGCCAATACAACCTTTTGTATTGTTGTATTACCGCTGGTTCGTATGGTATGTCAATACAGCCTTTTGTATTGTTGTATTACCGCTGGTGTCTCCTGGAGTTCACGTTTTCTTGCTGATTTTCTATGTAGCTACTAATAGTGTATAACGTAACAATTTAGCTACTAAATTGGTTGGAGGTAGTTTTTCTACTATAGGACTCCCTGCCTATCTCCCATTTTATGCCCATCAAAATCCTAGATCTAAAAACGACGAGAGTACTGTAAGAAAGGTGAATACCTGCTAAACAACCATAGGCCACCATTTTTGCGACATGTAGACATGAAAGAGAGAGCGTGGAAAAAAATAGAAGATAAGAAACATTTTTACGATTTCCATTATGTAATAGTTAACATGTCTGTTATAGGTAGATATAAACAACTATCATATATCTTTAGGATAGTTTGCACACAGTGACGGAACCATGACTTTTTAAATCGTGGGAAGATAAAAAAAATCCGACATTCACCATATATTTTTTCCAAACTATATTTAAATTACCGTTCAAGGTATATAAAAGTTCGAACAATAATATAAAAGCTTTTCATTTCGCGTCTCAAAAGAAAATCAAATGAATTCATATTAACCAAGGATGGACAAAAAAACTTACCTTGAATATAACTGAAATGTCACTGATGGAAAGGCGGCTAAAGACCGTGGCAATTTTCTTGGAACAAATAACATAATCCCAGATAAATAGGAAGATGAATATTAATTATTAAAACTTAATAATAAAAGACTCACGCTATTTCCAATCCACCATTATTATTAATACAATCCAATAAGAAAATAAACAGAATTCTATTATTTTTTAAAAACTAAATCAAAGTAAAATATATTAATCCAATCCAACCTTATTTTCCTTTTCCTTTTCTATTTCTAGTTTCTTTTACAAATAACCCTAAATCTATTTCTTCTTCACTTCTACTAATCTTTATCTCTATGAATTCTAATAACCTTAAATCTAATTGTGGTATAGAAGATATGATAGAAGATTCTACTCCTTCAACCATTGAAGTGGAAAATTTTCTGCAGTAACTATGAGTTTACTGTTTCTTGTGCTAATAGCTAGAATCAAGATGAATAATGTTCGATTTCGATGAAGAATTCATTGAATTGATTTCTAGGAAATATGGATTCATTGATTATAGACGAAGAAGTTAGAATATTTGTGTTTTTAAAAGTCATAAAAATTAAATCCAATCCATAGGATTGTATTAATAAAAAAATTAAAAAAAATGGATTGTTTTAAATATATGGATTGGTTAATAATAATGGGGGATTGGAAATAACAAGAGTCTAATAAAAAATGATTATAAAGAAAAATAGGAGATATATAAGAAGAATGTTTTCTGCTTTGAACGACCCATTATATCTTCCAGTTTTCTTATTTTATGGGTTGGAACCGGAATAAATCCCTTAATTTATTTTTTTTGATTTAATCTCTCTACCATAAGATATAAGTGGACGAATGGTTAAAAATTCTTTTCTTGCTTTTAAAAATCTTATCTTCATTTTGATCATCCATTCATTTACATCTAATGGTGTTGAAATTAAATAAAAACTTAAGTCATAAATAAAGTTAGTGGATCTACTCCTTTATATTTATAGGGGCTGAAAACAAAGTGTCACAAATTTTCGTCTAACTTTTTTTTTATAACCAGATTCGCCCTTATGGTAGACATAAATTGTAAATAATCAAACCCTTTCTAACTAAATTTCCAAAAATGTGGGGTCTACATTCTCCATTTATCCTATTATACCTTCATCACTGCTTTTACAATCGTAGGTGTAATCATTAATGATACATTTCCACGTATATATGCTACGGTTACGGAGACATATCAAATCTAAAATAATAGGTTACAAAAATACACTATATGTGTTATACAAACTATTAAAATAAAATTTTATAATAATATACTCAACAAAAATAATTATTTTTATTTTTATATTAAATAAAATTGTTAATAATAATTGATTGAGTCTTTCATGAATAATGCCTGGATTTAACTAAAAGGAAAATAAATTAGCGTCACATTTAATTTATTTTAATTTTTCAAATCATAATGAATCATTTATGGCGTATCTAAAATTGTCCACTAGTATCTGTAAAATATCCAATATCGATTTTTACGGAACACATAATGTGGCATGTCCATCGCGTATCGAGCAAGCATCGTAACTGTTTCGTGTCCGATATCACTACAGCTTTCTAGGCGTGTCCTACGACATAGGATACAAAGAGACAGAATATTTAGATACCACTTCAAGAAAAGTTTTTTTAAGAAGTTCTTTTTCTAAGCGTGATGTTAACTCTTCTTTCCTGGTAAATCTATCGCTACAATGAAAACAAGAAGAAACTTTGGAATTTTATTACAACTACTATTTTGTGGTGCATTTGGAAAGAGAGAAGGATGCACATTTTTACTTATAAATTTTAGAATAAGACATATACTATTTGAATGGTCAAGTATGTTATGTTTCAATGACACTTGTCTTTAAGGATTTTGAAGACATCTCTTATAGAGTTGTAGTAGATTTAAAATATATTTTGAATCTCCTTACTTTGTATTTGTAAGTTTTTTGTTTTTTGGATGATGTTTATTTTATTTTACTTTTTATTTTTTTTTTCATTTCCCTTTTAGGTGGGTATAACTCTTCTGTACTCCCCTTTATATTCGATGAATTCTTTTCTTTAAAAAAATCAAAAGTTAAAAGTTAGTCTGAGAACTAATTATATTTTTAATTTTTGAAAAATATTTCTGTTTTTAGTTCACAAACAACGCTAAAGTAAAATCAATTTTTTCATCATCAAATGCCAACTGTATAAATTTAAAACGAAAACAGGAAGAAAAAAAAAAGTTTCTCGGTGAGCTAGCCGAGCAGTGAAGCCAATGGTTACACGTGAAGAGACCAAAACCGAGGATTTGGACGTTTTATTGAAATATTTAATTCAAGAAATAGAGTGCTTTTTATTCTGGGCAAGCGTGAAATGAATGAAACCTATACGGCTACACTGAGTTTAATGAAGAGAGAAGGTTAGATTATCATTAGATTGTAGAGAGTGAGGTTTTTGTTTGGACATTGGAAGAAGAAGGTTAAAAGTGGTCACAACAGTATCTTAGACAGCTGTAATGGCAACTTTGAGAACTAATCCCTGTGAGTTACAGCTGTATTTTGATTTTCTTATTAGGATTTGGAAGCATCTTCCTCTTAAGTTGCCATATCATCATCGTTATCATCATCATAGTCTCTAAATTAAAGTGTGTGCTTCATGGGTTTGGTAACAACTTAAGAACAAATAGACTGTGGGTCCATTGCACTTTGACTAAAGCCGCCCCCTGCCCATATGTGGCTGTCTAGATGGCAACTTATAAGACCTGACCATTCTGCAACTCGGATTCTCATCTTTTGTGATTAGCACACTGCACACATGTTGGCCTGGGTGCAAATTAAATCCGTTGCCACACTTTACTATTTTTAAGTGAAAATAAAGAAAAAATAGAAAAAAATATTATTTTTTTTGAAACAAAGATAGTATATAACAAAGGACTTAAGTGTTAGAGTGCTACCAAATCTAACATCGCAGCTGCTTAAAGCGCAACTGAGTTCTAATGTTGTATTTACGGATAAGATTAACAAAACCTGGATCTGATTTTCAAACGTATCTATAATGTCAGAATTATTTTCTTAATTGAGAGATTTTTTTATTGCAACCACCCTCTACCTTATCGACATCCACATGGCACAAATTCAATGAAATGTGTCCGTGTAACACTCTCGTAATCTTGACAGAAAAGCAAGCACGCAAGACTCTTCTACCAAAGGGTCAACGTCGTTTTGCAAAATGGCTAAGCTTGAGCCGTTCACAGAAAGGATATACATGAATCTTTTTTACATGTAGTCTTGAAACTTAGGAACTCATTAATCAGCTAAGCTTGTAGTTTTGTGTATTACTACTAAATCATTACTTACTGCGCTGCCCGTTGTTTTTTTTATGCTTCTTGATTGCTGGCATTACAGACTCCAAACGCGTATACTAGAAACATCCCCACCTCGGATATGCCCTGCTCATAATTAAAAGCCCCTTATCAATAACACGGACCTAACCTGAACTAAGCACACTACTCATTATCAAAACGTTCTATAAATAAGACCTCTTTCTTTCTCACTTTCTTCACCACTGCAGCAAGCTTACAACAAAGAAAAACATCAACATTAGAGTTGATCATCAAAACCAAAACCCCAGCTGTTTTATCTCCTTCCTTTCATTAGCTAACTACTACCATGTCAATCTCCAAAGCTCTTCTTGCTTCACTTGTTCTCTCTCTCGTCCTCCTCAATCTAGTTCATGTGTTTGCCGCCGATCAAATGGTACATATATTATCCTATGATGATCACTGACTAGCAGCTAGTTTCACTTAGCTTTTCAAAATTTTGTATTTTTCTTTTATTTTTGATCTTGAAATTAGATTGCAATCTAATTGTGTTTGTGTGTACATGTTGGTGTTGCAGGCAACTGGAAGGTCACTCAAAGGGATCGGTATGTTACCGAAATATTCAATCAAACAGTCGTAGAGAAGGATATTATTTGCTTTACGATGATCACAGATTATTCTTGAATGCAGCTAAGTTATTTTTTTGTTCAATTTTCTCACAGACTGTGGAGCAGCTTGTGATGTGAGGTGCTCGCTATCGTCAAGGCCAAATCTTTGTAAGAGGGCCTGTGGAACCTGTTGTTCTAGGTGCAGCTGTGTTCCATCGGGTACTTCTGGTAACCATAATGAATGTGCATGTTATGCTGCCCAGACTACCCATGGTGGTAAAAAGAAGTGTCCTTAAACGGAACAAAACGAACAGGCTAGAACAATTGTGACGTCTCTTTTGTCTAGTCAGCCAGGCTTCTCCATGGACGGCGAGTGGTACTATGATTTAAACGTGTGTTTCATATTTGTAAACAGAGAATAAAATACAGAGTATGGTATTTTATCAATATATTTTGATCATATTACCAAATCTGTATAAATAGTTTTTTTTTTTTTTTAAGAATACGACTGTATGAGCAGTAAGGGTTACGTGTAATTATGTAAATTGTTTTGGAGATTGTAGGGTACGGAAAGAACATGGATCTGTACAATGTGTTTATGTTCGGTTTATGTTTATGAAAGTCCACTGTTATTGAGTTTGATATCTTTTATCTTCTTTCATTTAATCTAATATTATTTGGGGGTTGTTGGCTAACTTTGTTTACTCGAATCCAATCAATTATTTATTTGGTTGTGTTGCTATTTGTATCATTTGGCGATGCACAAATGATTTTAACACTCAATAATTTCAACACCGTACTAAAATAATACAGGCATTGAATATCGATGTGAGCCTAAACTTGAGTTGATTTTGTTGAATTCGTGGTTTCAATCGTTAGCAAGAATGTTACGCGGTGACGGAACTTAGATTGACAGGTGTGTATTTATCCCGTGGCGTGGTTTGAATATGCTGCCAAAACCTATTCATGCAAACTCGAATGTTTATCCAAATATTTTTTGTTTTCATCGACATAAAGATCACCGGCTAAAACGTAACATAAACTATCAACTCTTGAATTTTGGGAAGGAAGGGAAATAAACACTCATCCCATAGTATATATGCATATTATATAGGTTGGACCACGTATTATTTATCAATCTCATTTCATCCATGTTTGCTCAATTATCTATATAAAAATAATTATATAATAGACATCATTCTCTAAAATACCCAATGTGGAACGAAACTAAAGAGTTTCAGTCATTTAAAAAAATAAATAAGCATCTATAAAATTTTTAGATTCTAAGATCAAACTATAACTAGATCAATAAAACATTTATTTAAAATTTATTTTTTCCAACATTTTATTGATACATATGGGAGGGATATAATCATGCATGATCTTTATCGGCCTTCTGGACGGGCAAGAATACTTAAACTTCACGGGTATAGTAAATTACTTGTTCCAAGAAGTTTTTTAAGAAGCCTGATATAGGGGCTCCAACATCAATAGAGGGGCTCCAATAATAAGACGAAATAGGGACACTATGAAGTAAAACTCAAAAACCCCTTATCCATAATATTTTCACAATACCCAAATCACCCTTTATTAATATGTTAATTACCTTAAATAGTGAAAATTTAATTAAGCTAATCATGGTTAATTAAACTTAATCTTTGACTAACACAAATTGAAATCAATTTTTTTTTTTTTTTGATTTGTGATTTGGGGATGAAAAACTAGATGAAATGTGAGAAAAAAATTTCGTTTTTTTTTTAAACCCTAGTTTTTGATTTAATCAACCATAGTAACCATTTAGGTCTTTCTAGATTAAAATCTTGATCATTTTATGGCTCAAATTAGATGAAATCACGAATTGAAAGTTTGATTTTGTGTGATTCAGAGACAGTTACGGTTGGGTTTCATTACGAACCCAACCGTAACACCAAGAACACCTTCAGTTACGGTTGGGTTTTGACTCCAAACCCAACAGTAACCTCAAGAACACTATGAACACCCTTTGAACACATAGTTACGGTTGGGTTTGGCTTAAAACCCAACCGTAACTCATCCTTTTTAGCATTGATTTTTGAGGTCAAATTTGAGTTTTAAAATCCAAATTTTGAAGTTATTCAACCACTTTAACTAGATTGTAGGTAAATTGGGTCATTCATACACACAAAAACCGAAAAAATCAACAAATTAGAGATTCCAAATTTTGAGTTATCAGTAGAATTTACGGTTGGGTTTTGGCTAAAAACCCATCCATAACTAATTATGTTAGTTGCATGTTTCATGATATAGTTACGGTTGGGTTTTGCATTAAAACCCAACCGTAACTAATCTTTAAACCCCAATTGTAAAATTATATAAATAAATTTTGAGATTTTTTCATTTCTATCTTGTAGAGAATTGAAAGACGAATCTAACCCAAAAAAAATGAGGTCAATCGGACATCGTATGAAGGAGTTATGATCAAAACGGTGAATTTTTTTTTTGTATCCAGGAATAGTTACGGTTGGGTT